>JBBPRG010000124.1:0-21224 GCA_038092895.1 Chalciporus pseudorubinellus | reverse complement strand
ACTTCAGCTTGTTGCCGCTGCTCCGGATGTTATGTATACGTCCAGCCAAGCTGACCTGGTGGCCTTCCAACTTGTTTCCAGGTGCGATCAATCCGTCCTTTCCGTACTCGCGGATGAAGTCAGTGATGGACTTGGTGACGTGGAACTTGTGGGGGTACGGGTTATGTTCCTGAGTCTCCTTGAGCTTCAAGATTGCCCTTGAACGAAGCTCGAAGTATTGCTGTCCACGACGCGTTTATCAGATGAGGGATCGCGACCAAAAGGTCCAATGACTCACATTTGGGTTCAAGTCATCTTCATTGGGAGCAGCAGTTTTGGCAGAGCCGTCCTGAGCAGGAGGGGCAGCTGCAGCTTTTTCGGCCTTCTTTGCCTCCTTTTCGCGCTGCTTTTCGCGGCGCTTGAGTTCCCTGTGTGACATGCGATCTCGATGACATTCAGTGGGTCGAGTAAGCACGATACGCACGTCTTGGATATCAATTCGCCGGTGACTGGATCCTTGTGGGTTCCTGTGGGTTCTGTAGCCATTGTTCTAGTGCTAAGAGTTGGTAGAGAATTGAATGTATGATTTTTCGATAAAGCCTGGTGATGGCGGAGTGCAGTGCGAGCTTGAGTGCCCCATCTCCGAAGCAGCATCCGCCTTTTTGAATCGGATCGATTATTTCTTTCCTATTCGAGTCACAGAAAATAAAAAGAGTCACAAGTCACGTGCATGGGACGAAGAACAGCTTTCCCACGATTTGGAGAATATTCCCACGGTCATCACATGTAGCACTGCTTGATCGCGTAAGCACGTCTAATCGATTCCGTGACCACAGAACGACAGAATACGAATACACCCTTGCTCACCGTTCGAGACAGCGACCAACGACCAAACGATGTCCTCAGACTACGAATACTCGGATGAGGACGTCGACTACTACGACGACGAAGACGAAGACATGATGAGCACACAGGAAGACGGTCAGTACGATGCCGCTGCCCTTGCTCTCGTGAGCCACACCAGATAGTCACCTGCTGACACAGTCGACCCTCCTGCGTACCAGGCTCAGCCCCGTCAGACGAGGAGATGGACATGGATGCATTCGGGGACGACTTCAAGCTTCCGCAGCGCGCCACCCACAAGGCTTACGAAGTGGAGCATGAGTCACTCCCCCAATCCGCCGTCGAGAAACTTATGGCGGCAGACGTCGAGCACATCAGTGGGATCTTTGGTGTAGATGTACGTTCCACACGCCCTTTGCTATATTCCTTCGTTTCTTTATCATTTCTTTCATAGGCAAGTACCGCCTCACTGCTCCTACGCTACATGCACTGGAACAAAGAGCGTCTGATAGAGAAGTATATGGATAATGCTTCCGCAGTGTCTGTCGCAGCAGGGATATCCATTCCATCCAAGTCACCACCTTCATCGGCGGCTGGCCCAGAACGTTACCAGGGCACTTCATCAAGCGCCCGGTCAGGTGCCCTGCGCCGACCCACGCGGCTAACACCGGGTGCGTTCGACTCATCATCCGGTCTTCGGGCCCCTTCAACCCTTCAACTAACGACTCACTATGATACAGCCCCAGCTCCAAAACCGGAGCCTTTCGTTTGTCCCATCTGCTACGATGACTCGCAATCGACCTTCTCGTCCCTCCCATGTGATCACGCCTTCTGTGCTGGATGTTGGAACGCTTATATTACGTCCAGGGTTCGAACAGAAGCCGAGCACACGATCAGATGCATGGCCGAGGGTTGCGCCCTCATCGCACCAGATCGATTCGTGCGTACTGCTCTAGGGGACGACGACGCCACGTGGGAACGCTACAATGAGCTCCTCGTACGACACTTTGTCGGCTCAAACCCCAACCTCAAGTACTGTCCTTATCCATCGTGTACATACACAGTCTCTTGTCCTACCGCTGCTTCCAAAAGCGCCCTTACGACAATGGTTCCGACGGTCACTTGCGGTGCAGACGCGAATCATCCGCATAAGTTTTGCTTTGGTTGCCCGATCGAGAGCGATCATCGACCGGTCATTTGTGGTGTGGCAAAGATGTGGTTGAAAAAGTGTCGGGACGATAGCGAGACTGCGAACTGGATCAAGAGCAACACCAAAGAGTGTGCTAAATGCCAGAGCACGATCGAGAAGAACGGTGGTTGCAAGTACGTTTGCATAGTCCATTTCATATGTCCTCAAGTTTTCTGATCCACCCTTGTCAGCCACATGACTTGCAAGAAATGCAAACACGAATTCTGCTGGGTGTGCATGGGTGAGCAATGGTCAGCGTTGCTTATAGTGGCCTATATGCTGGCCCTTCTTTAGGACCTTGGTCGGAGCACGGCACTGCATGGTACTCATGTAACCGATACGATGAGAAGGCAGGCGTAGACGCCCGAGACGCTCAAACGAAGAGCAGGTCATCACTAGAGCGCTACCTACACGTACGTCTGACAGGTTCCCCACCCCGAACCTATACTTAACATTCTCCGTAGTACTACAACCGGTGGGCAAACCACGAACAATCTGCGAAGCTGTCCGTCGAACTATATAGCAAAACCGAGAAGAAAATGGAGGAGATGCAGATCACGTCTGATTTGACGTGGATTGAGGTACAGTTCATGAAGAAAGCCGTTGATGAGGTAGAGAAGTGTCGCATGACGCTCAAGTGGACGTACGCGATGGCGTACTACCTCGAGAAGTGTAACGAGAAGGAGCTATTTGAGGACAATCAAAGGTATGCACGCTGTGTTTCTCGTTCACTCATGACTCACCCAGTGTGGTGCGGCATCGTAGGGACCTCGAGAGAGCCGTAGAAGACTTGTCAGAGTTGCTGGAATCCCCAATCGACGCCGATGCCATATCGACCTTGCGTCAGAAGGTGACGGACAAGACGGTAGGTGTCGTTCCTATCGTTCGATCACCCACGTGACCCTCGTGATCAGGTCTACGTCTCGAAGCGTAACGAGATTATGTTAGAAGATACTGCCAAGGGTTACCTGGAAGGACGGTGGACCTGGAATGTTCTCGTTGAAGGATTCGATTAGATACCGTATCTTCGTTTTTTACAGGGTAATGGCGCTGTCATGTATTCAATTTATAACAGCTTTTGATCCTGGGGGTTGCTTGTGTGTCGCCCGTCCCGTCTTTTAATACCATTCTGTTGTACTGTTTATTCGCCCTTGGTGACATTTGTATCTTGCAGATTCAAAGGACGTTTTGTGCTCCATCCTCGAGAAGGGACCCTTGCCTACTCTGCCAAGGGAGCACGTGTGGTACTTGGCACAGCCACTTCATTACGGTGAATTTAAGCGGACTCCTTGTCCTTGTCATGTTCCGTGAACTCGGAATTATGTGTACAACTCTGTATGTGCTAAACCGTTGTGCTAGATGACACAGTGGGCAGCGAAAACGTACCATAGCCATCGCCCTTGAGACCAATCTAAAGGTGAGTCAATTCTCGAAAGCATAAGGGTCACCACTCCGCGTTGGTACTAGTACTAACCAGCACTGGCGGGGTTACACAGGGTTACACCACCGCCCTTGAGCCTTGGCGAACCTCTCTTCATGAGACAAGCGAGTAATTAAAACCCCGCTGGCCTAGACTATGACCCAGTGCCACTGGCAGGTGGGTGGTCGTTCACCTCCCTTCCTTCTTACTTCACTTCTCTGAGTTTTTGGCAACTCGTTACTAGTATATCCCCTTGGGTCGATTCGTGTCGATCTACTCACATTCCTTTTGACAACACACCATAGAGCGGTACGATGCTCTACCTAACATCTGATGCCTTCCCCATCTGTGAGTCTAGTTCTACATCACAGCTATACCCGTGGTCCCTGACATTTTCCGGTGTATAGTCATACCCTTCGGAGTCATTGGGTACGTCTGCCTGCTGTTCGAATCTAAGATGAACCAATTGAGGATTTGATTAGGTTCTTCCGGTACCTATGGTACATGATACGTATAGCTGCATCCTTCACCTACCGACCAATCCCACTCCCGGAAAACCCGACATACATCGCGTCTGAAGACGTGACCATCATCGTCCCGACCATCGACGCTGGTGAAGAATTCAAAGAAGCAGCCAATAGCTGGCTCGTCGGGAAACCCAAAGAAATCCTCATCATTACAGAAGAAAAAATGAAAGGTCCCCTCCAAGACCTTGCCAACCAAGTCGACCCCCAACGAATCCGTGTCCTCACCGTTCCTTTTGCCAACAAACGGTTACAGATGGCTCATGGGATTAGGAACACAAAGACTGATATCATCGTGTTCGCGGATGATGATGCCATTTGGCCATCGACGATGTTGCCGTATATTTTGGCGTGCTTCGAGGATCAAAAAGTCGGCGGGGTGGGCACGTCACAGCGTGTACAGCCTGTGGGTGAGCGCATGACGGTTTGGGAGGTCTTGGCGGCGTTCCGGTTGACGATTCGGAATATCGAGATTTCGTCGTCGACCCATATTGATGGTGGCCTCCCTTGTTTGTCGGGACGTACTGCTGCCTACCGGACGATCATTCTGAAAGACCCAGAGTTCCTCCATGGCTTCACTCACGATTTCTGGTTGGGCAAATATCAACTGAACTCAGGGGACGATAAATTCTTGACACGGTGGATGGTGAGCCATGGTTGGAGCACGTATGTTCAGTGTTGCAAGGAGGCAGAACTGCTGAGCACCATGAAGCCGAACTGGAGATTCTTGAAACAAGTCTTGCGGTGGACGCGGAATACCTGGCGGTCGGATTTGCGGTCACTCTTTATGGAAAGATACATCTGGACGGCCCATCCTTACGTAGCGTATACGATGGTATGTCATCCCCGCAACTTTACTTCCACCATGTCGTCACCGTCTCATCTCCGTTTGGTGGTTCACAGGTGGACAAGTTGTTCAACCCGTTCACGCTTCTCGTCGGACCATGTTTGGTCGCCATGCTCATTTATAAGTCAACCATTCCCGTCGACCAAGGCGGGTATCACTTGCCGTGGTGGTAAGCGTTCGGTGATCTTTTTTCTGTACCGATCAACTTCCATCTCGTATCATAGGAATGTGATCGCTTCGTACGCTGTCTGGTTGATGGCAACACGTACCGCGAAGCTCTTGCCCCACCTGTGGCACAACCCCGAGCACATCATCTACGTCCCCGCATTCATCCTCTTTGGTTACTATTTCGCGATCATGAAGCTCTACGCTCTCTGTACGCTCCACGAGACTGCTTGGGGTACTCGTGCTGGTGTCGGTGATCCAACCGCTGCGACTGCCGCTGCAGCTGCCGCAGTAAACGATAATGCGGGCTATTCGAACGTTCCGGCTACACCTTCGCGAGGATCAAGTACAGAGCCGCCGATGACACCAGAGATGTCTACGTTTCAAGATCAAATGGAGATGGGCTACAGGTTCAGGAAGTCTGCAGCTTATGGTGGAGAGACGGTGTAGATGCGGTGATTCGCGCTCTTCTCTTCCCCAACAACATATGGGAATGTTTTATTCACCGCTACTAGACCAACCTTCCGCTTCCATTCCTCTTGGCTTCGTATCACGGTGATGCCATGTTGACGTTACCGACCAAGACACTTGGGATTTCCCGAGACGTGAACAGCGTATTCCAAATCCGAAACGCCCCTTGTCTAAAGGCCAGAAAGATACTTGACCTGACATATGATAACCCCCTTCGAATAATCCCCATCCTCTATCTATCACCTGACGCATCTTGCTCATGTTATCGTACACTGCAGCTGTTACATAATTGCATCCACATACACTCGTGCATCGGTTTCACCTCGCATCATTCTCATATACAACATCGGTCACCAAACCAATGATCGTGCTATGGACGTGAGCTTCGCTGTAATTTTACCACTCGATTTGGGGTGCCCCACCAGAGTGTCATCACATCGCGATATCACCCCAAAGTCAATTTAAAAATCCATGAAATCCGACCATCACAACGGCGATATGGGTATGTACAAGTGGATGGTATAACTGCGTGCTCAATTTCAGGTCAAGACGGTAATTCCTGATTCTCATAACAAAGGTCGAGCATGGCATCCTTGCTTCATGCCCATCGACCCTCTGACATTAGTGACATTAACCCAAAGGTAATAAGCAAGGTATGTGCGTGTAAGTTTTCCAAACGTCATTCACATGCTAACCTAGACATGATGACCGCACAAGACCACCGTAGGGCGTGCAGCGTGCGGCGTAAATGGGGGTGATGTTGGACCTCATGGTTTGCTGGAGCCAGCGCGTGCGCCCTCTGCCTGGTTCTGGCTGTGACTTGGACTTCATGGAGTCGAAGCTGCGGGCGCTGGCGTGGGCGTGGGCGAGTCCTCTGGCGCAGGCGGAATTTCAACGCGTGCACCTCCACCCGAGCTCTTGCTGATCGTAAACATGAGTTTTCCAGCTGCCTGACCCTCCTCGAGGAGCTCAAGCTCGATCGCTGCGGCACGTCCAAGTCGTTGGCATCAAACGAACGATGAGCGACGGGGACTCGGACGTACGTATCTCGGAATGTTCGAGCAAGTCCGCCAAGCTTTCCTTGCTCTCCGTTTTCTTGATGAGCTTGTAGTTGAAGAAGAACCTTCGAGCGTACACTTCGATTTCGATTTTGGACGTCTCGAGAGCGGACCTGTCGGTAAGTCGACAAGTGGTGGTGGTTGCTGCGTCAGTCATCCCGATCGATTTATACGCCACGACTGGCATGAAAACGGGGTTCTATTTCATCACTCACAGTTTCACGGTATCATTCCACATCGCCACGAACTCATCACCCTTGATGTACTTGGCCGTCTTCGTTCTCTGCGAGACCCTACCACCCTTGACTCTGACATAGAAAAGCCCACTAAAGAAGCCGACTTTGGCGGGGAGTCCGCTGGCTTTGATGCCTATCGAAATAAAATACATCACGATCAGTCAAGGTGGTGTTTCATCGAAAAGCGTCGTGGTTGGGCGAAAGCTGTTTGTACCTGTGATCTCGACGGTGACCTCTTCTGCTTTGACAACGACCTCCTGTTCTTGAATCGTCGCAAGAGGTTCGATTTCCAAGTTGTCAGGCTGAGCGGTGGCGGGTTCGTCTTGAGTGGGTGAGGCGTTTGGATTGGCCATCAGCAGGCGCTCGCTCGTAACAGCGGTGAAAGGAGACGGGGTAACACAACCGAGGAATCGAGTGAGAGGAACGAGTACGAGTACGAGAGAGAAAGAGAAAGAGAAGGTATAACAGGCAAGCGCAGACCGAAAACGGCGACCACTGCGCAGCTTCCACGACGAAGCCAGACTATATAACCAGGGACCACTCTTCCACCCTCTCTCCGACTCCGTCAATGAAACTTGGGGCGTAATCTCATCACTTCGCGAAGGAGAGCTTGGAACGAAGAGGATGGAAGCGTTATCTCCAACGAGGAGGCCCTGCGGCGTGAGTCCTGGCAGGATTCTTTTGTTATGCAAACCCGCCAACGTGTCCGGTTGAGTACGCGAGGTTCTTGGAGTTGCATTGAGTAGAACGATAAATCATTCGTTCAAGGTCATGATAGGATAACCCTAAATGCAACCGAGGATACAAATGCAAGTTTGAGTCGGTCGTACATGTAGACAATTGGGAGGTACCTTATCTTACATGTCAAACAGAGATATGAGAGCCTTGAATGAACGGGTGCGTTTGCGTAAGCCAGCCTGCAATAAGATAACGCTCTAGTCTGAGCACGTGTTCCCCCCACTTCTCGTTCGAAAGTCGCGAATGGAATAGCGGACCCTTGGTGATCGGTCAAGGGTGGAGGCTAGAGCAAGTCCCCGGACTACCCCTTCTAACTCGTAATATGTGAATCGAGGAATGATCCGTCCGGGTTACCTCGCTGCTTGGGCAAGTGGGTTAGTGTGACGAGCGGTCATGTGGAGGAACAAGACACCGAGACTAAATGGTCGACGAGCGTGCTGAGAAAGAATGGCATGCCGCGAGTGTGACTTGAACCTTTCATCAAACGTGCGTGTTATCTGGGACTTGACATACATAATCCACAATGAATCACAGCTCACCACCGGCCAAATGGGTCACAATGAATGTCTTGCATTCCGTCATACGATATGTTGTCACGCCGTCCACATAAACAGGAATCGCATGCCATCAAGCCCACAGTGATGACCCACCGTCCCTTCTGACCTCATTCACAAACAATGCATCAAACTCTTCAGCGGATTGTCCGATGACTCCGAAAGCGTCTTGTAGCGTTCGTCCAAGGTAGTCCAGTTCTTGGGTGACACCTTTCATGGTGAGCGCGTAGGCGAAGAAAAGCAGTTGCCTGGAGGCTTTCACATCGCGGCTTTTGACTACGTCCAATTTCCTGATTGCGTCGACCTATCAACACGCGTCAAGGGGTTTGTATACCACAGGGGTTTGTAAACTTGCCAAGCGTTCTCGGGCCTTTTCTGCAGGGGGTAGGTACGGAGGCAATGGAGCTTTCAAACGGAATGCGGCTGCCAAGGTCGAAAAGTACAGAATGATGTTGCCGACCATCTCCCGCCGTTCCTTGTTGACGGGAAGAATGAAGTCCTTTCTCACTGTCTAGAGGGACAATAAGGAATTCGTCAAGAATGTTGGTTCCTCGAACTTACTGTGAACCTAGAAAACGTACATCAGATATGCCAAGAATAGAACACTCGGGCGTGAAATGAAATGACACACCACTCCTCCCGCGTGGTAACGCAGCGCATACTATGAAGCTTGTCCAATATGGTTTGCAGACTAGTCAAAATGGAGCGATAGAGTAAAATAGGAAACGGTCCCTTCAAACGCGGTTCGTGCTGCGTCTGAGCCAGTAGCCCTTGCAGTTCGATCAGTTTGATTTGAAGATGAAGTTCCCTGGATTCGGGATACAAAAGACCGAAGTCAGCGATTGGTCCCAATGAAGTCATAAGAGAACACCGCCTACATAGCCATGAATTCGTGGATGGAACCACTGAGCTGTGCACTAGCGGACTTGGATAGCAACGGGGTGGTTTCGCCTGGAACACGCGATCCGTTGTGTCTTTCATCAGGAACGGTGTCATCGAAATAATCGACTAAGCCAGAGTTTGAGGCTACTAAACGGGTGTATAGCCAACCGATATTCAGGCAGAACCTATGCACGCGACGGTAAGCAAGAGCAACGTCCGCGTTCCGCTTACTTACTCTCCAAGGGCTTTGCTCAGTTCCCTTCTTGCTTCTGATGGCCACCATAAGCGAGATGCAAGGAGGGCCCAAATCACCCCAACAATGACGGAGGTGGATCGGTGGTAGGCGATGTCCAAAACAGAGACATCATCATCCCCCCGGAGGTTGAATCTGCAGGAAGAGGGGGATCAGCGAAAGATAGTGAATTCTAGCGCTGTACGTACGCGAATAGACAGGTTAAATTATACGCCAGGAGTACGAAGCGCCCAGTGGTAGCGTACTCCGGCTTTGCAACAATGTAGTAGAAGCACGGTAATGAGAAGAAGAATCCAAATATCGATAATACGATCCCATTGTCCGGGAAAAGAGTGTATATACCGGCCGCGACGACGGCACCAAATCTAGGCTTGGGTCAATGCCAGTGCTGTTTTGCAAGAGGATTTACTGTACAAAGTTCCGAGGGCACGGTGGACACCCAGGAAGTTGGTCTTTGAACGTCACAGTCAATATCGATCCGGATTGTAATTTTAGCTGGGAAAACGTACAGCTCCAATGGTGGGGGACATTACAACGAAGCACTGGAAGGCGAATTCATTAGTTTCCGGAACTCTCTAAGGCCGCAAAAACATGAACATACAGAGATGAGAGCCCATTCTCCCCTAAACTCCGTAAATAGGGGACGCGTTGCATTGAAAAACGCTGGGGCGGCCAACAGAGCAGTCGACATCCCGACCTTGAATGCGTATTTGATGTTCCGATCCCTCAGCTGATCCCCCAGGTCCCATAATGATCGGAGAACTCGCTCAATAAAAGTAAGGTTCGAGCGATCGGGTGTCTGCATCGTGTTGGGCGCGTGAGGCTGTACTTTGGGGAATGATATTTTAGGATGTCGGTCAGCATTGAAATACGTTGCTGATCTCGTGTTGTCAATTCGAAATCTTAGAGAGTGAATTGGTTCTGTACTTACAGATGCGACGCAAACCGGCCCGAGAATCTTTTTCGGACGATGCGCGGCGTCGGAACGTCCGGATGTATGAAATGAAAGACTTTGGTCCGTTGATGAAATAGCGTCCAAACCAGCCACGTCTGGAGAACCGCGCTAACTCCACTGCGTAGATTCTTCGCATAGCATCAGCAAGGGACATCAACTCGCCGGCGAACTCCTGGAGAGTAAAAATAAAGCTAGACAGGTACGTTAGTGGGAAGGTTGGACGCGAGAACTGGAAACCACTGACAAATAAACAAGGAATATGTGCTCATGTTCGCTCTCTGCCAACAGTGGATTCTCATCCGATGATGAGTTAGTCGACTTTCCAGAGGAGTGGGAGGCAAAGTTGCTTCGCCTATAAAGACGCAAGACAGCGTGATTTGAAGTACTTTCAAAACTAAACAGGGCTCGATCAATGTCATCGATAATTTTATGAAAATCCTGTGGTTGCATCATCTTATATTGCTGAGTATTTTGGCTGTTTACGAAAGCCTCCCGTAACCGCTTGACGCAAGACATGCATGCATTCTAATCAGAAGTCTCAGGCTATACCCAAGTAGTAGATCTCATGTAATTACTCACCGAAAGCGCTTTGAGTGGCGGACCAATGTCATCCACAAGATCGCCGAACATCTCGGCAACCGTTCGTAGCAGAGCCTCTTCGAGATCGTCTGCTTGCGATCCGACGGAATGATGGGCCTTCCCCTTGAGTTGCGGTGTGGCAGGGCCCCGTTCGGCGTGCTCAGATGGGCGGCGACGCGCAACCTTGCCTTCGCTTTGTGCCTTGGACAGATCGTATTGTAGTCTGGTACCGCTTCTGAGACCATTGAGATGTTGAGCGAGACGTGTAAGACTATCGACTGCATCCCCGTATGCTTGCTTGGATAGATTGCTGTCTCTTTCGTCCAAGATGCCGAACCACTCCGAGCGCGCCTCAGCGAGGCTCTTCTTTAGACTAGTAAAAGAAGACTGGTGGTCCTCCACTGCTCGTTGCATCTTCTCGTGACTCGGCTTTCGGATAGGTTCCTCGAGTAGAAATGTGTCGGTGATGATCCCGAGAAGCGTCGAAAAGGAATCCAGCGTCTTCGTCATGTTGACTTGAAGGTTGTATGTAGCGCTCTGCGGCCATATCGAAAAGCAGACCACATTTGAGATGATCGTCCCCACGAGCACGATAGATGATACAGTGAGAAGAGTTTCCCAAGTGCCCTCCTTCACCATCCTGTGCTGGAAGTCAGCCAAATTTCGCGACAAACTTCTAGGGAATACGACCTACACAATGAACAGTACGGTCGCTGCCATGGAGCATGCTGGAAAGACTCGATTATCAACGATTCTGTTAAAGGTTACCTAACACTTGCCTGAGTTGAAAGTTGGCTTTGCCATCCAAACTTTCATCCATGTTAACCCCCATACCGACAGTCCCACCCATAAGATAGGTATAAAGTCGGCTAACAGGTCCCATCCTGGTTTCGCATCGAGCCACCAAAACAAAGACATGCCGCTGAGGGATACCATCGCAGAGTACAGCCATGCTAGCATGCAGAAAGAATCGGCTTCAAACATCCCTCCAATAGTCTTTGCGGGGTTATAATACACAGCACTGAGATTCACATCAGCATATCAAGTCACAGGCAAACAAGATCAGCCTACATTGTTGCAACCATGTGTGCAGAGGGGGATGGACCACTCTCCCCGGGTCCGTATGATGTTAGATCTCCAAGAAAACGAGACAATGATGGATGAAAGGTGAACAAAGATGCGAGGAAGTATGCTATTGAGCATTTGAGTATGTTTTTCCACAATAAAGGTATCGTAGGCATTCTGGGCGGGAGCCAACTATTCATGAATGTCTTGCGAGATACACGTGTCGCAATAGAAGCTGTTTCTTCGGGACCGTCTTCAGTCTCTTCCTCGTCGGCGAAGGTGTGCTGTTCAGAGACAACATCGCAAGCACTCCTGGCCTGCGGGTGAATTGGCGAGGGCAAGTCGGCAGAATGGATGTCGCTTATCGAGCTATCCGAGGACGTACGTCTGGGTCCACGCAAAACATCTTCAGGACTTCGAAGTTGACCCTCGTTCTCCATGAGCTGTCCAAAGAGTGACCACTGTTGTGGTTCTGGTGGAAGCGAACCTATCGAAATCCTTGCAAGCGTAGACGTGCGCGGTGGGTTATTTGTATTGCCAGAAGCTGCTGCACGGCGATTGGCGTTGTAAGAAATGCTGCGATGTTGGAGAGTGGGTGGAGGAGCTTGGACAGGCAAATCCGGCGGTGACGGCATTCGATGATCACGAGGTATACTTGGCTCTTCATTTCCTGTGATTCGATCTGGAGAACCGACAAAGAAGGATGTGACCCACTGGGAGCCAGTGCCATTGTATTCGGAGTGATGTGACATATCGGGTCGTCTGTGGTTCTTTATAGAGTGATATCAACGATAATCTGTGTGGGGTGTGATTCAGAGCCTATGCGGCCGCATCTGCTTGGAAGAGGTCAACTTGGCCAAGAATGATCCTGCAAAGAATGGGTAACTGGGTTACTTCCAGGGCATGACACAAATTGACAGCAAGCCACTTACGTACGACGCGGCGTGCGCTGCACTACTGGCCAATTGTTCATGGCATGGTCTAGTATTGCCAAGATGTATCCAAGTGGAATAAGGATGAAGTTGAAGACCTGCAGCTGCCATCGGTCGATACTAGAAGCCAAAACATGTGTCGGCGCCATTGCAAACGAAACTGCCAGTGACGGCCCGGACTTCAAGGCACGTAAGCAGGTTGTCAAGTAGTACTGCCAGACTCTACTAGTTGCCCTTATCATCTAGAATCACGACATGGGAGAAGTGTATGGAAAAGGCAGATTGATTATCAGTATCCTCTCGAAAAGCCTCACTACGAGATCGAAAGTATGAAGATCGTCCGATGTATCGAAGTCGAATGTACATACGAAAGTCCTTGTTTCGTTTTCTGGATTAGACTGTAAATATCAGTACAAAGGTCGCCAGGAATGTAGTCCGTAGTGTACTAATTGAAGGCAGTACTAATCCAAAGAAAGCCCGAATCGCTGGAGGAGAGAATATCCCCAAGTAGCGGGTAATAGCAGCACAGTGGTAAAAGGTATGAGCGAGATATAAAAATATAGAGTAGCGTAACAATTAGAGGATAGTGGAAGGATAATATGCAAGATGTTGTGATGAAAGTCCGCAATCTATACAGATAGCAATGTCTGAGCTGGGGAGAGTCCAAAGATAGAGTTCAACGAAAGTTCGTAACATAGGTAGAAATGCGGATATACGAAAATCGAAGAACGTTCGAGTCAGAATCAAAGAAAGTCCAAAGGTAGATTGTCCCAATGTCCACGAAGAGGCGAAGAACGAACCGAGTGCCCCAAACGTGTGTGCAAAACAGTCCAGGTTGGTGTCGAGAAGGATGCAATGGCGTGGTCCATGCAACGGTCTTGCTGAGTAGATTATAGTCCCGATAATCTTTTTTGCACCTTAGCCACGGAGTACCCAAGTAATGGGTATCGTGAGCCAAGGGTAGTCATGGCATAGAGCAGGGTGCCAATGTCGTTCCGGACGTCGGTGGTGCTGACGATTGGCCAAGAGGTTTCGACCATATTCAGTTCGCGAATCAATGTATCCACAGCGCACGTCCAGCACGGCTAGGAAAGGAGTGAGTCGATCGTGATAGATAATACAATGGTGAAACGTACACCAAGAATCGGATCGAGGAAATCATAGTCTGCTTCAGCAAGGTGTTTCACGATGGAGACACAACACCGCGCGGCCCGGAGACACTTGCCGTATGCAACGGGATCCTCTTGTCCGAAAGGGTAATATAAGTGAATAACTGCAGAATGAGCGAGCGTGTGTATTGCGACGTAGGCGTGCTTATCGTCAGGCATGGTAGCGTCCAACTGATGGACAGGAATAAGGGTCGAGAGAAAACGTGCAATCGTATGTTCTAAAGTCTGAAAATCGTCCATGAATGCGCTTGAAAGGGTTAAAGCTACATAATCATCAGAGAAAGGAGGGTAGTTGGCAATATCAAGCGCCTACGCTGGTCCCAATTCGACGATAGTTGCTGGGCATGGTAGAAGAGAGCGGATGCCTTGACTCTCAGAGCCAGTGACGAGAAGCCACCTTCGAGATGTTCGTTGAAGAAACTTCGTGTGGTCGCGAAGGAATGAAGATCATCGATTTGGCCCTGATCGGTACTTAGTCACTGATTGTAATCATAATCATTTCAGTTCGACTTACTGATTCATATTCCTCCATGTCCTGTGGCCAAGGCATAACGATCGACAAACAGCCTTCAGGACCATCTGGGATGGTCACGGACTTCTGTAGGGCTGCAGACCAACCTCGATCGAGAACGAATACTTGCCAGAATGTTAGAATTCTCTCCCCTTGCTCGATAGCATCTTTGGCTGGCTCGAGCTTCGTAGGTGCCATTACCCCGGTTGATCCAAACGTCGAGCGACGAGTCATTATTCCATGGAGTCCACACTGTATGGTTAGCGATGCCGCGGCCGCCGCATGATAACTGCCCTCCAGCGCCCTGCCATTAGACAGAAAGTAGATGGACAAAAGACAGGACGCTTGGATGACGTCGAGGATTTGGTTGTGGTATTGCAATGCATCGCTAAGACCTTCAAGTGAACGGTTGAGGTAGTGTGACTCGTGCTCGCTAAGTGGACCAGGCCGAGAGATGTAGCAGGCCCAAAGAAAGATGGCATTTGTGAGGCAAGGGTGATGTTGCTCATTGGATGGTCTTGAGAATGATTCTCGTAGTCGGCCTATGTGAAGGCCCAGGAGGCATTGGTGGCGATGAGATGAAAAGATGTCAACCCTGCGAACGATTATCAGAGAAGAACAAGCCACCCTGGAGCGAACTTACAGCATCTGTGCCAATTCCACTGTCGGCTGCTGCTCGATGTGGAAGGAATCGCTGAAAGGCGTTGGGGATGGCGAAGGTACACCCTGTATCCAAGAACTTGGGGGCGAGTTAGTAGCTATGAAAAGATTGAGTGAGAAGCGAGTAAGGGCGTAGCACAGCCTGAACACACCAGAGGGGAAAGGCGAGTGAGGCGCGGAAAATCCCGTGCTTGCGGGTGAGCCGGCGACCGACGAAGACGAACTCTCAGACCGGCGGTGGATGTGAGGATCGTGCAACATCACGGATGGGGAGGTGTATTCCGGATCTTCGAGCTCCCTTACTCGCTGCTCGAGACGCTCGATGGTCTCGCGTAATACTTGTGTCCTCGTCTTACCCCTCCCATCATCGTATAGACAACCTTCTGGCTTCTTTGCTCGCATACATTGTTGGCAGGCAGGCTTGACGCCATCGCATCTCTACAAAGAGTTCAATCTGAGATCGTGAAAGGGTAGTGATATAGACCCACCATCTTCCGTTTTCTAGTCAAAGCGTGTTTGAGCATGATCAGCTAGATGCGCATTGTGGCAAGAGACTGAGAATACCTGCAACGGAGACAAGCCTTCCCTCGTTGTAGTGTGGGGGGCGGCGTGGCAGGGGTTTCAGTGGCCATTATTGGAACGGTACTAAATATACGCGAATAACAGGGAATCTAAGGGAAAACTTTCAGTATGCCCGACGGGGGAAACGCGAGAGACACCGACTGATTAACCGCACAAGGGATGGATGGAGAGACGAAAGGAATTAACAAAGATGAAGGGCGGCCGCAAGACTGATAGGCATGAAGCGGACCACAAAAGAGGCGGCACAACAAGGGCCTGCAGCGACGAGCACGATACGATCAGAAATAATTTACTGGGAACATGGAAGTGTGTGTTCAAATACTTATGGGAGCCGGTCTTGCCGTTCCTCAAGGATATGGATCTGATCAGACAAGCAGAACACGCGGTACACCAATTCAGGCCAAGGACTTAACCGGCGAACATTTGAGCACTGCCAGTTATGTATTAACGAGATCCAACTACTGATCCAGCGTTTATGTGGTTTACAATCATCCCTTTCACCAAGAAACCGGTTCAAGGCTTAAGTGTCTGCCGCGTTTGCACACTTGGGCAAGGGACTTGCCGTGGCAACTAAGAAACAAACCGCGACGTCGGCTCTCTAACAGCGGTTTGTTTGCAATTGAGTTTCATTTACATTCTCTCATTGGCACCCGGCCAGTTCTCACAGCGGCCATGGCAGGCCGTGTCCTCTATCTGCAGGGGTACCTCTTTTGTTCCCGGTTTGTAGTCCTCTCGGATCCGACGATCAACACGGGCTAGTCCACGCTTTCTTCAAGCATGACATCGAGCGGTGGTAGTTTAAGACGCGCACGAACTGGTACAGGGCGAGTCGCTGTCGTTCAGAACGACTTTGCTGTCATTTCTACAATTTTCCCACAATGCGAGCATCGGATCTCACGTGCCAATACAGAGGAATTAAGATAGGCCGAATACTCGCGAAGATAGGTTGTAACGCTTCTTATCGATCTCGCATCCAGATGGTATGTACGTACAATTCTCTAGTCAAACGAAGTGACGCCGCGAGACCTCGGAATGCCTGTAATGCTGTGTTCTATGCCCCGCCGTTTCATTCGGAAGCTTTCGGGAGAGTCATCATAACCGAGGACTGGCTGGCTCTCGCCCTACTCTTGTTCCAGTCATATCTAGGTACATACCGACGCTCTAACATGATCAGCACATGTACTAACCTGCACCGACGTGCTAGTGTTTGCGTAGCGACTGTCGGTGTCAACCTCTCGGACCTCCACACAGGTGACCACAAAATGCTGTGCTCCGTCGGTTTGGCTTTTGATCGAAAGGTACTTACGCCGTCAGAAACAAGCAGGCGCGCGCCAAGAACCGACGGCATTTGTATTCCTGGGCCTGAGAGCCTCGGACCTGATATATTGTAATGATATGTCTCCTAGAGAACTCCCTCAACTTCCCATTGGATCTCACTCAAACCTCATGTTGAACATTTCCAGGCACAACAAGGGTGCCATTTCAAGTAAGTACCCCCTCCTGACCTATTGTATGGATGAACCACACTACAGTCATATATGACCGGCAGTCGGCTAGATTGTCCCCAGATTCATGATGTAATACGTAACCGCAGAATGATTCAGCTGTCGTCAGGTTCATTGGATTTGAGCAGCGGAAGATCAATCCAGCCGTGATTAACTGTGATCTCACGAAGCTGAGTAATCGCGATTAGAGGCTCGGGTGGCAAGTCTTTTATGTACCTGAAAGTAGCTAACCTCAGCTAAGCGTGCAACAGCTTACTCTCTGGCAGGTTGTTCAATCTGAAGTTGTTCGGGGCCCCATCATAAGGGTTGATAGCTCGTGGATAATTTGGATTACAGTTCTCCGCAAGCTAACGTTGACGTTATGATGAAAAAGGTCAAACCAATCATTCTCAGCTGAGGGCACGTCAATAATATCACTAAACACCTAGAAGATCGACGCTTCGCTCGTGCTCATAACGCCAGTATGTACCTACTGGAAATAGAATTGCATTGCATCCAGAAGAGCAAAACTGATATCTGCACGCACGCTGTAAGTCAACGGCTTTTTTTACAACGCTACGGGCAAGTAAGTACACGAGTTAACTTCGAAATCCATACCAGGGATCCAATAGCAATGCCTCCAAAGTTCACCTCAAAGATTTCCTCATTCAACCATCCATCCCTTGTTCCGAGATAGTCGCGTGGAGCGCCTGCATGACAGATTATTCGTTCGATGAGTCCGTCTTGATAGTACCTGTTCCCACTGCCATCATGCAAATTCCACACATGTCTTCAACACCGCCTCTCGGCGAATATCTAGTCACCGGCAGGAACAACGAATTCACTCTGCTGCAAGTTGAAAGTGAAGCAAGTTGTCAGCACGGGTGGATGTATATGCACCCATCCCCCAAAAGGACTTCAAGTTCGCAGCGTGTTACCGATGAATCCGGATAGTTTGGCAATCAGCTTCAACCAATCGTCGGAAGATACATAGTACGACGCATGTGCGTTCACGCTCAGCATCAACTTCCGATGTGACTTTTTTGCAGCCTCTAGAAACACAACGTAAACAAACGACTGCTCCGACTCAGCTTCAAGTTTGGTTTCGAACCATCCGTTTCGGAAAGCGGTCGGATGTCAGCCCGACCGCTTCCGCTTCCCTTGACTCTCGCATTCACCGGACGTGACGGCTGCGAACACACTGATGCCAAGCTTGAGGTGGACTAACAATAACATTCGGGAGCGAAGGTGCGAAGGTCTGGCAGCTCGCCAGCTTTCGTGTCGCGTACCTCTTAGAAAGGCCGTCAATACGGGGAATCGTATTTTTATCCCATCAGTTATTCTTTCTGATCCCCTCCAATGCTCATTATTATTAGCCAGTGAGAGTGAAAGGTCAGACAAATCCCCAGCCAAGCAGCACTTCGGAGCCGACCGAGGATGTGACGATTAATCACTGTTCCGAAAGATCGATGACGGTCCTTATCCACCTCCAGCTGGGAACTCGCGGTTTGTCGTCATGTTGGCTGTGGAACCTCCATACAGCTCCGTAACCCTCAAGCCCATCCGCAGTTCCCAATCCATTGCTCACACGATGTTTCGGTCCCGTCGAGAGACAGTGGGAGCTCAACCTATATTCAGATGACGGCCTTCCCAACTCTCGATTTATTCGTTAGAGACCACTGCCCTAAGGCTGTGGGCCGCTACACCTCTGATGGAAGTTTATTTTAGCAACCCCGATGACGTTTTCGTGTAGGAAACCTGGGCATGGCCCGAATGCACTCCCAAGTTGTTCCGAACTATTGCGCACAACCTGAACACAAGCTCAAAACGGATGGACCAGAGCGTCCTCACTTTGTGCAACAGCGTCTCACGGGAACCCGTCTCTTGAAGTTGTGCACTCGCTACCGACACTCGCACGCGAGGTGTCTACCACTGCTGGGATGAGACAAACACGTCGAGGGTGTTTCAGAGCCTCACACGATCTCACTGGCAGGTCAAAAAACTGCTCACCCTGAACAACGTTCAAGTAATGATCCCTGCCGGCCGGACTGTTCGAATTATTGTGTCCAAATACTACTGGCGGTTTTTCCTTTTTAAAAAATTGGCGCGATGCATCGCTCCTCCCTTCTACCGTAGACGCTGTCTTCTGATACTGTGATCTCAAGGCCGGGCCCTGATATAGATACCTGATATCGGAATGAGACAATACTCCTTTCAGTTCAAGCTCTATCTCCCAGTCACGGACTCGTCTTTGAAACGATTTGCCCTCAGGCTGGACGATCGTCACACTTGCTAAAGAGGAACAGCGCGGTGCCCAGGGCATTACTCAATAACGGACCAGTCAACATTTCGAGGCGTAAGGCAAACCTTTCTGCATACTAGTGCAACCGTCTACTCCCGGCCCCGACTGACGCCCCCGGCGCTTGAATCATGTGCGCTAAATCTCGCCAATCTCCTGGCGTCTCAATACTAGTACTGCCAGCTGCCACTTACAGCTACGACAAATCTAGTTCATCGTCTCGATTATGGTTCTTCCGGCTGATATTCCCATCGAGACTAAGCGAGACTATCGCAACAAACTGCAACAAATGACAGACATTGACGTTATTTGGCGGCACCTATTAGTAGGAAATATGAGGACATATGTCGAGGACACTCAACGCCGATTTCAACTTGAACACACACTCTGATGGGTGCACCACGGTCAAGCAAATAATTTCATGAATCTCATAACCAACCCACCCATTCGTGTCGTCGCCCAGAAACTCATCTCTCCTGCCAAGCTCCACCGCGCACACCCTAGATGCTCATCACAGGTCACGGTCTTCACTCGCTGGTTCTTAGTCAAGTTCACACAGGTAGACTGTACTTGGAAGGAAATTGACCTAGGCAGCCCCTTAGGTAGGAAGACAGTTGTTCCTACTCTTCTAAGTATCTCACGGCACTACTATAGACTAGTACACGCCGAAAAGCTCGTTATGGCGTCATTCAACAAATGGTGGACCCAACCTCAAGACAATTTAAAAGCATGTCCAAAAGGGACAACGTTGACAATACCGTGACTGTCTCCACAAACTCGCCTTTACTGCGCCTAAAGGTATATATACCGAGTCTGTGACTCCATGCCACCCATTTTTACACTCTCGGTCACCGTCCAAGTTCCTTGCCAAGTTTGGATATTTATTGATACTAGTGCATCCTTCTCATGCCTCTTGAAATTAAAGCCGTCACTATACTTCTCCAATGCTTCAGGCATGTGTCGCAGGCCATCACAGGTTTCCTTCCCAAGCCTCGCCAGACTCTCCGTGAAGGTTGCCGAGTCACCCTCACAATTCAAACGCCTTCTGTTACCCAATCCCAATTCCTCAGGGCATTGGCCCGTGACCGCCTCTTCCAAGCCCTCAAACCGTGTACGCGGACGGACTGCACCTCACGCGGACTCCGCGCCGCCACAACTGATAAGCCGAGAGATGAGCACGAGGACGATGATGCCGAAGACAACGACGATTTATTCTATATGGCCTACCAAGACCCAAAGGATTTCCCCAATAACAGCCACCTTTGGAATCCCATTGACGGTTTATACCTCGCGCTCGCGAACGACGATCGGGAGGTGGTTATGCTCCGTACCCATGAGGATGAACCATTTACTCACCTTGTGAAAATCGTATACGCACCCGGTCATAACGCCACAGTTGGCCAAGTGGAAGAGATACGGGGGCGCGGTTGCACACCGCATACCCTTTGCCTCTATTGTCCTACCCATGCCCCCGGAAACGAGGGCGTGCCACAAAGGCAACATACGCTGTTGAGCCCTGCTCAGCTTCTCGCAGCACGAGACTTTCTCTCTCCCCTTCTCCCTTGCCTGTGCGCCAAAACCCCAGAGCATGTTCACTCTGCCCCCGATGCAGGCAGTCGAGACTCAGGACCCGTCCGCGTGGTCGTCGTCGCGCCGACCGATCGTTCAGTAGACGTATTCTCCATTTTCGTGTTCTATCTCGCGTCTATGTCTGAACAAAATACTACGCATATGGTCTCTGCGTATGTCGACGAGGTAGCCGGTTGCAATGATATCTGGTTGGGCCTTGGACGATGTTCAAGTTGGGTGGTGTCGGTTGCGTGGCGGCG
>JBBPRG010000123.1:0-21345 GCA_038092895.1 Chalciporus pseudorubinellus | reverse complement strand
GTCGAGTGCAAATCAGTTGCGGAGTTATGTAGCCGTCTGCCAGTGTGTGTAGCAAGCAGGACATAGGTCGTGGATGCTCAGAGGGAGTGTGAATCAGACCGCGTTTCAGCCTCTGAATCCGTTTCAGCAGGTGTCTCATCACGCTTGTAGATCCTAATTCTCAAGTACAGGTCGAGGGTTTTTATTGCAGGATATTGGACCAACTGTCTCCCTACTAAATGGTATGCCTAGTGGTATCATTTAAAGTTCGTCATGCGAAACTGGCAGCACGACGTTCCCATTTTCGTCAATTTCCTCCATCTCCAGCTCGAATCCTGCATCATTGACAAACCGATCCCACGTCTCAGCATCTTCCTGGTGCCTCAGAATCTCCTCGGGAAGCGACGGATCCACAGGTGGTGCAGGCTTGACAGTACCATCTGTGGGTGCAGTTTCGGATACACCAAGCGACCGCCTCAGAACTCGATCAACCCGAGTCAGGAACCTACGGCATCAAATCAGCTCATCTCCAGACATGCAATGGTGAATTCTTCTTACAAGTTGGAGTCAGCGACTTCAAAGCCAGAGCGGACAAGTGCACCATCGATAAGGATCGAAGCAACCTCCTGAAGCTCCGCTTCGAGTTCCTCATCCGTCTCCTCGTCTTCTGCGTTCAGTTGCTCGACGCGAAGAAGTAGCCCCTCAATCAGGGGCGACCGAGGGTTGATCTCGAGGACTTTTTGCTTCTTCATAAGTTCTTGCCTGACCTGGTTCTTGCCACCTTTGTTCGTGGCACTAACCAACTTTTGAACGTTGGCAGTGAGTCCATGGGTGTCGGCAACAATGGCACAAGGGCTCATCACAAGTCTATCAGAGACAACCACTGGGTTTTGCCGTCAGCTTGGGATAGAACCTTTGGTGCAAGAACACCTTACCGTCTCTCACATTATCACCAGCTGCTTGCTTGAGCCAGCTAAGTAAAGGCTTAAACTTCTCTCTCAGAGCTTCCATAGTTTCGTTGTCCTCCTCGGAATCTATCATTCGTCAGATTCATCATAGTATGGGTGTTAGACTGTCATTACCATCGCCAAACTTCAGACCGGCCTTCGCGACGTCTTGGAAAGGAATACCCCTAAATCAAGTAAGCGTTTGGTTCGTAGAAATTGACATCAGCTCACTTCCAGCTCCGCAGGGTCTGCACCAAGATCTCATCCAAAGGCTCGTTGAGGAGGAGGACTTCATAGCCTCTTGCGTGGAGCTTCTCGACGAAAACGCTCCCCGCGAGCTGTTCCGGCGTTTTACCCATGTCGGCCAGATAGAATACTTGGTTCTGGCCTTGTTTTTTATTCTCGAGGTACTTTACAATTCCACGTGAGTCAGCCATGCAATGTTCACTATCTTACCGCAAGTCACTTACATCATCGAAAGAAGTGCCATTTCTTTGGTTGGTGGTGTAACGTGACAGAGCTGCAATTTTCTCTCCGTTTTTGTGATCTTCCGCAGCGCCAAGCTTGAGAACAGTGTTGTATATTCTGCTAATCTTCTCGAACTTCTCCGGATCTTCTTCTGCTGTCTTGGCAAATAATTGAATGAGGCGACGAATGATGAGATTTTTGATCTGCTGGATGAAACCATTCGATTGCAACATTTCGCGAGATACGTTCAGAGGGAGGTCCTCGGCTGAAAACGAGTTAAATAAATTAATGTCCTGCGTCAGCCATACCAAGTTTTATGCGTACCGTCAATTATCACCTTAACCCAGCTAATCCACTTCGGAAGTGCGTGTTCGCCGAAATCGGAAGTGATGAATACATGCTTCACAAGCAATTTAACGTCGTTGTTGATGACTTCAAGTGGTTTGTTATAGAAATCATCGGAGCTAGAAGGGGTGTCAACAACCGAACATGAGAGGTCTAACGCTCAAATATGCGACTCACAGGCGAGAGGGAACGTAAATGAGTGCACGGAAGGAGACACCATTTCCAGAATCCCCAGAGAAATGAGTCCATGCCAGGGGCTTTTGGAAGTCCTTGAAGGTGGCCTGGTACAATGATTCATACTCCTCATCTGTGACCGTTTTGGGATCTCTGATTTTCATTAGCAAATCGAGTTCCCAATACTTGTATTGAATACACACCGCATCCAAAGAGGAGGTTGAGAGTTCATGTGCTCCCACTTGCCGACCATGACCTGCTTTGTCTTTGGTGTGGAGTCAGCCTGCTTGTCCTCCTCGACAACAGCTTCATCTTCATCCTCTTCGGTCTCTAGATTGGCTTCCGTAACGTCTTCCTCTTCTATGGGGACTTCCTCCTGAACCTCATTCCAGAGGTAAATAGGGAAAGAAGTCGAGAAGGAGGAGTGTTGGTTACTTCAACAACTTCAGTGTGATGTGATATGCAATATCAGGGAAGAGTGCATACATGAGCTTCATGAGATTCGAGGGGATCAGGTAGTGCTTCGCATCCTTCTTCAATTCAAGGGTGATTTCTGTGCCGTGCCCGAGGGTGTTCCCGCGAGGGTCAGGATATACATCGAAAGAACCTTCGTCAGCAGAGGAGCTAAAAATGTTTTGAGCAGGGTTGGGGTGCTTGGCCGACTTTGGTGGAATAGAAGCAACGGTAACCTGGTCTGCAACGAGGAAGCTAGACAGTAAACTCACATTAGATTAGGCCAGAAAATAAAAGGAAAGATAGTTACCTGCTGTAAAAGCCGACACCGAAGGCACCAATGAGGTTACCAGCACCAGTGGTATCCAGGCCGTCCGCCTTATCAAGGAACTCTGAAGTTCCTGATTTCGCGAGTGTTCCCTGGAGTGGGATGTGAGTCTCCTAGGCTGTCAGCGCAATCACATAAACGACATACCAAGTGATCGATCAATTCCTCGGCACTCATGCCAATACCAGTATCTAAAGAGACTCAGTTTCATACAGAACTCGATTAGAGGAATGCATACCAGTTATTATGATACGACCACCACTACCGTCTTCGTACTTCTCGGCCTTGATGGTAACATTCAGGGGGGAGACACCGTCATAGAGTTCCTTGTCCATAAGGGCGGTCAACCGGAATTTCTCGAGAGCGTCATTAGCGTTGGAGATCAATTCTCGGAGGAACACATCTCTGATATTCCCTCGTTGAGCCCATTACGATGCAGGTCGAGATAATTTCTTACCTATTGGAGTAAAGACTATAGAGCCGTATGAGACGTTGGACACCGACTGAGGCGGGATGCTGGGATGCTCACCTGTTGATGACAATCTTTCGTAGACGAGTAACGTCACTCTGCAGATGTGGGTCATGAATCTGTTAGTGCGAGAGCTTCGAGTGTTTCATACCTGGTATTCATGCTTGACTCTTGGGATGTCACTAGCATCCTGTGCCAATGTATGCGACGTGAGGACGGTGAGCGTCAGCACCAGCGAGCGGAGCAGACGCATTGCTGATACACCAGGGCTTGAACAAGACTGAGTGACACGTAGGCAGCTCTAGAATCAACTCGAGGAAAAGCAAGCTTGGCCGGGGGACTCGGACTTTATATGTTCAATCAACTAACCGAAGTCAGAGAGATACACTGACGTGTCATCCAGCACGTGACTTGTTTTCCTTGTCATATGCCAGGTAAAGCCCCCGTGGTGTCGACAACGCCGGCAATGGTTTGGTCGAAGACTTGGTCAAAGACGTTGCCATATGTAGGTGTATGAGAACTAGCTACGTGGCTACGTCGAGGACCTATGTTTAGACATGGACAGATAATTTAGGCGCAGACAGGCCAGAAAGGTAATTCTGTGACAAGAAACGCAGGGCTCAGCAGGAAATTCATTTCATGCCGTGGTTGGGTGGCGACTCACTCGTATCCACCTTTCCCTTTGTTCCGGGACATGCTCGAACATGATATACCTTTTGTCGTTCTACAGATCATCAGTGTGGAGAGTCCTGGGCTCACGGTTCCTCTCACCTTCAGCACTCTGATAATCTCGTCCAGATCCACATGCTTGGCCAGAGCTTTCATGTCAACTTTCCCACCAAAACCTTCCCCTTCGTCTTCCCCTAAGTCCTCGGCGGCTACTCCTCCGTCAACACCCTCGCCACCTATCTTCCGAAGCCTTCCCCAGAATTCTACAAAAGCATTTTCAGTCAACATTTCATCGAATGCCTTCCTCGCTTCCGAGGTCCTCTCCCGTTGCCATTTGTCGAATTCTTTTTCCAGGTCCCGAGAATCAAAGCCCAGCTTAGTGGTTGGTAATGATTTCTCAATCGACCCAAGAGGAAGACTGTCAAACGAAGATGCGAGCGAGGGTGTGTGCGCAATGAATAACGCTTGCAGGCCATCCAGATATTTGGCACGAAGTTGATGCATATGAGAGTGAAACAGATGTAACTGCTGATCTCGAGCGAGAGGTGAATTTGTAAACCGTGGATCTGTTTTCAGTTGGGGGAGAGCTGAGTCCCAAGACAGCTAAGCAGTCCGTCAATGCCAATTCATTTACACATTGTTAGCGTACCTGGGGATCTCGAATGGCATCAGTCAAAAGTGTGCTAGAATAAGAAAAACCATCCTCTTGAGTGCCAAAACAGTTGTAAAAGGTCGAGAAAACCCTAGAGCGGCTCACCGGAACTCTCTTTCGCCTTCGTCCTGGGTCAATCCCAATCTAGACCGTCCGATCTCTGCCTCTGTACGACCACGCTGAGCTCTCACTTTTTCTTCCCGTTCTTTAAGAGCGCGTTCTTTCCGATCTTGACGTCTGCGTTCTGCCTCTGCCTCTTCCACAGGCTCATCAGCTTGTAATTTATCTGCCTTGGCTTGAGGCTCCGACCCACGGGCTTTGAGGAATGCATTGAAGAGTTCCTCCCGCAATGAAGAAGAGCCAATAGCATCGTACCGCGGGTCATCAGCCAACTTCCGTTTGACCTTGCGGGAGACGGTTGAACACATGAGAAGAGTGAAGCAACAAAGACTCACATCTTTCCAAACCAAAGCCGGCTTGACTATATCACTTTCGCGAAGCAAAACGAAGAAATCTGCTTCCGCCTTCTCGGCGGCAGCGCGTTTTTCTGTTCCGTCATAAGTTACCGTCCCCTAAAAGCAAATGAAGGGCATACTCTCTCCGAGTTCTTTCAGATACTCCTTGAAACGTTTCTCGCGTTCTCGATCATCTCTTCCCCACCCATAGAAGCGCCGGTCCTTCTTCCATGTTCGACGGAAATCAGACCATATGGTACGAGTGCTTTTCACCTCGTCATGGAGCAGGCGGCCGAATTCTTCTTTCGGATTTGCTTCAGACTTTTCTTTCATGACAGTTTCGTGCCGTAGCTCACGGACACGTTCTCGGCAGTATTCGTCGAACGCGTCACGGCGAGCTGAGACAGAAGGTAAGAGTACATATCGATGGTCTGAAATGAAGAGTGGTAAAGAGGAATCCCAAGGATGCAATGGATTGACGTCTTTCTCTCGCAACAACGTCTGCAGTGTCTATGAGCGTTGAATAAAATCGAAAGTTTGAGCGGATTACCTTGAAGAGTGCCTTCGCTTCATCAATAGACAGGTCGACACGATCCGGCATGTTGAGCTGCTGCTTTTCCTGAGCTTTCTTCGCTTCTGCCTCCTCTCGCTCCTTGGCTAACCGTTCCTCTTCCTGTCTCTTCCTGTCTTCCTCTGCCTCTGCAGCGAGTTGTGCTGCAGCCTCTTTCTGCCATTCCTCCTCGCTCTCTTCCTCACTCTCCTCCTTTTCATCCTCCTCTTCTTCTTCATCCTCTTCCTCACCGCCCCCTTCTTCCTCTTCCTCTACGCGTGCCTTCTTGGTGATGACCATCTCCTCAAGCGGCTCCGGGTCCTGCGTCTTCTTCCGTTTCACAAGCCCTTGCACCTCAGCCTTGACCCTTTGAACCTCCATCTCCATCTCTTGCTCGTTCATCATCGCCGTTTCATCATGATTCCCCTCCTGCTGTTGAAGCTTTGCCTGCTCTGCCTCATGTGCCTCCTTACGCTCCAGCTCCAAAAGCGCCTCCTTAATCTCATCCGGAGCCACCCAAACACTTTCTTTCCTCCCCTTGTGCGTGTAGAACGTGTTGCCTTCAGTCGTCTTCACCCGAAGCCATTCAGTGCCTGGAATGGGCGTCTTGACGAGAGGCTTTTCTTTCTTCTTTTTGGGTGGCTCGGTGGGAGGAGGTGGGGCGATGGGGAACGCGGGTAGGGGTCGTATGTAGGTTGACTGTTGACTGGCAGCATGGTAGTAGTAAGGTTGACCACCTGGACCTGTGGATGGTTGATAGTTAAGTTTGAAGTACACTTTCTTCTGCATGGATTGTTACCAATATGTTCAGTCCATCCTGGTGGTAGCGGAGGAAGGCCGAAAGCAGACATGAGGAGTCACGATGGCAATTTGAGAAACGCGAAGGCAAGTGTCAACTGGAAAGTGGCTCACCGCTGGCCTCTCCAATTTCCAATACGCTCCTCCCGCCGGCATACTCAATTTAGTAATACCTCCCGCCAAAAGGTGGCGGTGGCCGAGAGGCACTCTTGAAGTTGAGCTCAATACAAAGTGTAGGCGCTACTTACTCTTCGATAACGTGAGCAAGAGGGTGCACCGTGAGTCGCAGGATATGTATATGCAAAAAATACAGTGTGGTGGGTAGACTACGGTTACATACTGGACAAGATGTGGCGACAATACGGGTTACTAACCGTGATGGCTCAGAGGAGGAAGGAAATCAAGAGCGTAAACATGCAAGATGTATGATAGGAGAAAAAGCACGCGTAGATGGATGGGAAAGATCAGACGTAGAACCTAGTGCATATATGTTAGCCCATCGAGACCCGTGAAACGGAGGGAACCACTCACTTCTTGTTGATTTGGTACAGGAGAAGGCTGATGTTAACTTTGACTAGTCCGTCGAAGAGCGACAAGGAAGCCTGATTCTCAAACTGCGCTTGAAGCAGGTCCTCCATGCGAAGATCTGTGATGCCGATTCGGTTCGTGATACCAAGGGCATGATTAAGGATCTCCATGGTGAAAATACCAGCTTTCTCCGAAGAGATGATGACATCAATCTTGTCGAACTGACGAGGGGAGAACTTGTCGATGGACAGGAGGATGCCTTTCTCGTATAGGTCTTTGGCGCTGTATCTGAACGAACCAAACTGTGGGCTCTTCCCGGATTTCTGCAGGTCGCGGAGATGGAAGTATTGCTTCGTGAACGGAATAACAAATCGTTTTTTCCTTCGAACAGTATTGTCAGTTCATTGCATCAGTAACCGCAGGGGCATGCTTACCCCTTCCCTCGCTGCATGGTAGCCATCGCAGCTTCCACATAGTTGTGGTAACTATCGATCTGCTCCTCAAAATATTTCTTGCGTTCGTTGAGATGCTTGAGAGCATCCATCATACTGTCCATCGCCTGTTGTCGCTGTAGTCGCTTGCGATGCTTACTGCGAACGTCACTCGCGATAGCGTTCAAGATTCCCTGGAATCCGTCGCTTCGCATAATCTTCCCCAGCTTCTCGAGTTCAAGAAGGAAATATATTGTATGCGCTTTGACTTCCTTGAATTGAAGCCTGGATGAATGTCAGAATTACGCCATTACAGCAACGGTCAACACCTACGATCGTACGTCTTCGAGCCTGTACCCGGAATCTGCACCCCCTGCTGAGGGCATGCGCCTTGAAACGGGTTCGTTGTCCATTTCGGTCACAATAATCTCCCAACGCATTTCGTCTTCCTCCGTCACAGGGCACATCAAAGACTCGACAAGGTCTTTGGCGGGTTGAACGCGGAGGATTGCTAGAACACCGCGCTTAGCTTGGACCCACAATGCTTTCTCATCCGCCTTAGGATCTTCATGAAAGTAAGCATTGATATTGAGACATCAAGATGGAACTTACCTCGGACATGTGCAAATCTGTTCGTGAGCTCTAGTGTGACAGCTTTATCTCGCGCATCCTTCAGCTCGTCATTGTCAAGGTGTGGAATGCCATCCAGTTCGCGCAAGATGACACGCAAAGCGTCATCGCGGGAGGGCGACTAAATGATGGGTCAGACGAAGGCCATTATATGATATAAATCCTTACAAGTTTCTCTTGATGTGTGGACAGTAAACCATGCATCCCGTATACCTCGTTCGGGGAAATATAAATAGGTTTCGGTTGCACGGCAACATCTAAGAATTCATGTGCGTGATAATGGGTCTCAGCATCAGGGACGTCCGCGACTAGCAGTATATGGTCACGAAAATGATAAACCTGGGCGATGCAGAGGACTCACTCTGAAGCATCCAAGCTGTTAATTTTACACCGGTCCTGCACACCATCTCATTGATAGGTATAAATTGGGGAGAGTCTTCCGAGAACTCGGAGCCCGAAGCGATTTGCGTCAGCACCCTGGATATTTGGGCCAGATTTTTCCTTGATGCAACGTCGACCGTCGTGGAAACCATATCGAACGTCTCCGGCGCGCTGGATTCGGAGTGAGCCAGGGTCTTCCTGCACAGGTGAATGTAACGTACAGGATAGCTGGGTTCAGGTATCTATAGAAAACTAACCGCGCAATGCATGCAGCGTAGGCCGCATCTGTCGCGCCAGGAAATTGCTCCTAGAAACTACATGAGCAACATAGACGAATACATGGCGCATGACTTACACGCAGCGAAAGCAATGTTTCACGCGCTATGAACCGCATGCTGTAAGGCATCCTCCTGATTGACTGCATAATCGCCGTTATGAAAGCTTCACTCCACCACTGCAACTTCTGCAAATCTATGCCAGCTCGTGTGTCAGAGATTGATTTCATCCCCAAAACCTCACGTACGTCTGATATACTCGGCTCTGGTATCAGGGTCTTTCGAAGCTTCATAAAAGGGGAGGTCTTTGGGTTGTGTGCTGGTCCTTCCCGATCGCATTTCTTCGATCTCAACCCTGGAACGATGGATCTAAAGCCGAAGTGTGAGATATTGTTGTGTGACCCAACTCCGCTACATACTATAGATGGATCTGACTCGAGGTCGAGGTCGGCAGCATCGACAAGCTCGCGCACAATAGCCTGAAGTGTTTCCCGTACGTAGGTAACCTGCTTTGGACGAAGATACTGGACGGCTATATTGATGTACATTGGATGACCACGAATGACATCTTCGATCGTTTGGGCGCTGGTGATCTCCTGGCGAATGGACAACTAACGATAAACAAGAATGAGTCCCTGTCTCCGTGGGTGATCCCAAGCTGAGCACTCTCACCTGGAACAACTTGAGAAGCAGATAGTCCTCCCGCCTATCCTGTCCGTATCCAAACAGTGTCAACACAACACGCTCCGTCAATGGTCTATGTTTCTCCGATTCGTCGTTGGACAGCTCCACAAATAGCCGACTCAAATACTCTCCCTGTGTCTGAAGGAGGTAAAAGAGCTGTTGATAGAGTTCGAGCTTCCGCTTGGCGGCATGATCCAAAGTATAAGGCCCAGCAAAAGGATCCCCGTGGGCAGCGAGGATCGAAGCACGCGCGGCATGCGCCGCCGCACCGTCCGCACCGTACATTCGTCGTACTTTGATAAGCTCCTCGAAGGACTTGACGTTCTGTACTACCAGCGCGATCTTGACATCTAGATCGTTGACGTCATTTTCAAGGGTCTGGTTCTTTCGGATGTTCTCGACAACCTTCTTCCTCAGCCTCTCCACCTTGATCTCATCTTGGAAATCCGCCTCCGAATCGTCGAGTAGATGAACAAAGTTCTTAATCGTACCAACCGTGACGTTCTTGCCAAGCGTCAGTTGACGATATTGTTCGCGTGTTTCTTTGGCACGGAAAAGCGACTGGATCTTGACGACTTTGTGCAGATTTTCGCGATAATACTGAATCCTTGCGTGGAATTTGCGCCTCTGGAGCACACCCCGCAGCAGTGCCTGAAGCATTGTTGCAATGGGCTGACTGCACCATAGATGATCACGCCATGCGATGTAGTCCCTGCGTACTAGATGACCTCTCGCAGTGGCTTGCAAACCCGTCACATCGGGTGCCACGAACTCGAGCTTCTTATTTTGTTCGCGGTGTCGGTTACGGGTAAGCGCAGCGCGGGCGAGCGCTTGGAATCCCCCTACGGAGGAGACGACTTTGACCTCGGAGAGCGCCTTGTTCATGTTCTGGTGTTGTTGGCGGGAAAGGCTGGCGCGAGCACGTGCTTGCAAGCCTATTACCATCGGAGTCGCTCGACGAAGGCCGCGAATGAGGTTGAGTAGGCGTTTACGTGCCATGTAAGTCCGAGCTGCGGCCTGGATTCGGACGATGATTGAAGAGACATCATCCAACTTCGCAAGTTGCTTTCGTATTCGTCGACGGAGGAGGACACCTTGACATTGGGCCTGTAAAGCAACAACGCTATCCTCCGTGAGATCGAGCTTTCTCAGCTGCTTCGAGATCGCAGCCCTCTTCAAGAATCCACGGGCAGTTGCTTGCATAGATACGACGGACGTTGAGATTTCGACTTTGGCAAATGTCTTGGACACCTCGGTGACGTTTTGCCTGGCAATTTTGGCTCGTGCGGAGGACTGGAAGTTCACAAAGAGTACCCGACTGCTCTGGAGTGCCGCCTTCAGCAGAGCGAACCGCCGTCGTTGGAGTACACCACGAAGTTGTGACTGTACTTTGACAACATAGACGATAGATGACCGAATACGATGAAGGTGAGCGAGCCATTGCTTACACTTGATCGCGGCGCGAGCAGCGGTCTGTAGGCGAATGGCCCATGGTGTGAGGTCCATGATTTCCTTGCGGACATCGGAGACTTGTCGTCTAGCGATGGCTCCACGACATACAGCCTGCATCCTGGGTACATAACGTTCTGCGAAACGGAGGCGAGCACGTTGGGTAGCCTGCGCCTTCCGGACTAGAAAGCCGCGCGCCAAACATTGTACCGCGTGAATGGAGTCCTCGTTCTCAAAGAGCAAGCGATCTCGCCCTGGGGCGATGATAAGGGACAATTCCGACGGGAGAAAATACCGGCAACACTTACGCTCGTCCTCTGTCTCTATTTCGACTTCCGGCTCCTCGTTTATCTCTTTGGCAAGTTCTCGGCCAACATCGCCAAAGTTGGGCATCGGGACGCCAGCGTCGTTGAGCCCCTTCTGGGTTTTCTGCAACTGATCGTCTGAGAACTGCAATTGACCAAGCAAGTTGCCAATACGTTGGGCTAATCCTCGTCTGGCAAGGAGATGACTAGGCTAGGTGAGCCGGTTGAAACAATGCAATACTCGAAGAAATATACCTGAGTGCGTGAATACAATAAATAACCTTTGGAAGATTTTTCTTCTCATATAGATCGGTGAGCTCAAAAATAAAGCACTAGATTATTGTCAGTCAAGTAGAGTGTCGACCGCGAATGAACTAGATGGCTTACTTCGGGAAGACCAACTTCTCGAACAAAAACAAAGAAATAATTGATATTGTCGGAGTGTCGAAAGTCTAACTTGGACGACTTTGACTGAGAAAATAAGTTGGCGCCTGCGATGAAAAGAGGGAAGACAAGAATACCTCGTAGATCCGGCGAACTACACGTTCGCCTTTGAATGCCCTCACCAGCTTGGCAAGAACGACGCCATTCCGGAGTCCATCTTCCATCTCGACAACACCAAAGCCGAGTTCTTCTCCGAGACAACCCTCTATCCACTGCTGAGCCTCTCCCACGTGACACAGATACTCGTAAGCCTGCAGCAAGTGTCTTTGTGTATCCGCCCACAGACCCCTTGTCAACCGCGAGGAGGGTAATGGCGATGGTGATGCATGGGTTTTAAGTGTCTTGTCGCGGGATAAACGAAGCCGACCGGGAATCCCAGCGACATCGTCGGAATCTGTGACACCTGGAATGACTAGCTCCCGAGAGGGCGAGAGAGGAGGTTCGCTCGGGGTACGATGGGGTTTTTCCTTTTGTGGACTCGTCTCTTCCACTGGTTCAGGTATTACATGATCCTCGTTGCGGTCGCCTGAATCGTCATCGCCATCTCCACTAGCTATACGTGGAAGATGCCGACCTAACCTCCGACCTCCAAGCTGTCCATAAGTGGATGCTTTTTTGTTGGCCATGTATGAGCTTCTGTATGGTGGTGGTGACATTACTGATGATGCAACGGGTGTGGAAGGAGTGAGTGGTGGCCGACTTGAGGGCCGTTCAGTAAATCGGGTCTCTGAAAGGTCAAGACTAGACGATGCCCGATGCGATAGTTTCTCTGGTGACGATGGCACATAATGGGAACCACGATGCAAGGAAGTAGGCCGCCGGTGAAGGGTCGATGCTGCTGTATTAGGTGCGGAGAAAGCTTTGGAAGTACTCGAAGATGTATTTGATGGTATGACTTGAGAATCCGATGTCTTGTTCAATGCCTGACGTGCAGCAGCCAGGTTGACGGCAGAACTGTCGAGGGTATTGGATCGACGTGAGCGCGGGGATGGGGAATCAAGTGCAATTTCCGGGACAGGTGCAGGGACAGCATAGCTACTTAGTTCGTTGACGTTTGATATGGATGAGGACTGTAATGGAGCTAAGGTTGGCAAGCGGATGCGATGAGGTGTTGGAGTCGCGAAGGAAGAGGTTGGGGAATCTGGGTTCTCGACGGATATGCCTGTGGTATTTGGTGAGAGTGGGGATGCAATGATGTGAGCGGGAAGGGTATGGCGCTTGAGATGTGTAGGAGTTCTGCCGGGGCTGGAATCATCAGCGGGGAGGGAAGTTGCACTGGAAGGGAAGAGCTCTGAGAGGGAGGAAGTTGGAGTGAGCTGTGAAGGAGTGGATGGCGCTGTGGAAGCATCATCGCTCGTGGAGAGTATGTCCTTTGTCGGACTAGATGACCTGTGCCCTTGGAGGGCAGTTTCTGCCCTGGCGCGTTCTTCCCACTTTCCACGGACTGCGTCGAGACTGTTTCCGACACGATGAGATGGAGCCCAGCGACTCCTGACGGAGGCAAGGCTAGACGGTGAATGATCCGTCGACTGTGGGGGTGTGCGAGCAGAGATGGAAGGGTTCCTTGAGAGTGATCCGTTGCCAGAGCGGGAGGAAGTGCGTTCCAAGAGACGGGTCTGATAAGCAAACGGACTCGAGGAATCTCGTGATTTGGATGAGGACGAGGACGCTAGCGAGGACGCAGAGTTTGAGCGTTCCATATCGTGACCGGGGACATCAAACGGCGTCGAGAACACACCGAGTCGGGACCAGCGGTTATGTCATCCCTGCACGTGATCACTGACTAGGAGTAGTACTAGTAGTAGTACTAGTAAGTTACTAGTAGTAATAGCAGTTCTGCAACGCTCATCGCGATGTCGGACGCGTCTGCTGCGGTGAACGCGTTGATCGCGTCTCTGGTGCCACAGTCAAGACAAAACAATCGACTGAGAGAAGATCTCGTCGCACACGCGAAAGAAATCCTATCCAGGTCAGCTCATTCCCCGCACCGCATCCCCCATTGACATCTCTCCCAGCCATATCGGCCAATCTCACGATGGCGACACCGTGCACCTGGCGAGTCTCATAAAAAGACAGCGTGAGCGGCTGATCGACCCCGAGTTCTTCCTCTTATTCACTCCCCAGTTCTTCAACATCCCTCCCCAAGCACCGCGTCTCTCAAGTTCACCAACCTGCTATCCCGCCTCCTCGATCAGGTGACCATCTCCATCTTCGATCCCCCTTCTTGTCCTCACACTCGCCGTAGCCCGTACTATCTCGCAAACACGAATCACTCCTCTTCCTTTATACCCTTGCCTCTTCTGCTCGCTCACTCCCAACCCCTCTACCTTTCCTATCAACCCTCCATCCACCGCCTACAAGGCCAGCATCGGCCGCTCCAAGTCCGGTAGACTCATCCTTACAACCAAGAGTACCAAAGGGAAAATCAAAGGCCGACGTATTACGCGACTATCGCGCAAGAGCAGGTAGTCTGCTCCGTCTCATTCACGGTCTCATCCATTGATCACCGAAACAAGGTCGAGCACGTCTTCCAGAACATTTGCTCTTGCGTGACACACTCTATCTCCTTCAAGGTATATCGGGTAAATACATACAACTCTCCCTCGCCGACGAAGATGACGTCAACAAACTCGTCTTCGTCGACGACTCGGTGCGTGTCTACACCCTCTCTGGAGATCCTCTTTAGCTCAGCTGTTCTCAGAAATACATCATCCTTGCACCAGTAAGATCACTCATACATAGACTTGCCGAAGTAGGCCATCTCTACTCCAGGGTCGACACATTTGTCAAGGATCGTCAAGGACGCTCGGGCGTCGGTATGATCGAGCAGAGTCTATGCCATCACCTTCAAGCCCAGCTCACAGAATACTACCGTCTCGTCGCCGTGCTCGAATCACAAATGTCCACCGCATTGTCACGAAATCCCAACACAGAGCCTGACGTCAGAGAACAAGAGACTGGCCTCACGCTGAAGCGGTTAGATGTATGGATAAACGACTGGAGGCTTAGGATGCGCATGATGAGCGTTTGTGTCGAGGGTGCTCGAGGTACGTCCTTTGTGGCTCAAGCACACCCCCAATTGAACCACAGGCACTAGACGCCCAGGGAGGAGCATTGGTTAATCTTATCCACAGCTACACTGACAATGGCGACCCTTTCGTCCGCAAATTTACTGACCAATTGCTCGAAGAGGTATGTCTCCATCCCGTCCCAGGTACAGCGAATCGTCAACTTCGAATAGGTATCCAAGCCATTCTTTTCGACCTTGCATAAATGGCTATTTTCCGGAGAGCTATATGACCCCTACAACGAGTTTTTTGTTTCAGTCGACCCTGAACTTGCGCATGTGCAATACTTGTTACACCCCTCATTACTCTCAGGTGGTGGAGATGGTGTATTTGGCGCTCTGGCCGGTGACACAGAGGACATGTCCACCGAACACGAGAATGGACTGCGGTTATGGGAAGCAAAATACCGATTCAGAAAGGATATGTTACCCATGTTCGTCGGTGAAGCTTTCGGTAAAAAGGTACGAGGGTATTTCACCTAGCAGTGTATCAGTTAATCCCGACTCTATCCATAGATCTTTTCTACTGGAAAGAGTCTGAATTTCATCCGGTACAGCTGTCATGACAGTGACTGGGTTGCCACACGCGAGAAGATGAGCAACACAGGTGGCAGTGAGTAATCCGCCCCATCTTGAGCTAGCTACATATATTTCTTTTGTCAGTCCTCAAATACAGTGACATTGCGGGCCTCGAGCGATCCATAGACTCAGCCTATTTGACCGCGAGCCAACGGTTGTTTGAAGTGTTCATCGAAAAGTTCAAATTGATGGACCACCTCCATGCGCTTAAACACTATATGCTCCTCGGCTACGGCGACTTTGCGGAACAATTGATGGAAGCCTTGGGGTAAGTTGACGTGGCTCTGGAAATCGAATAGTCACGAATCATATCCATAGGCCAACTCTCACTCGTCCTGCAAATACCCTCTATCGACATAACCTGACCGCGACACTCGAAACTGCAGTTCGCACATCCAATGCTCAGAATGACCCCCCTGACGTCCTTCGCAGACTCGACGCCCGCATGCTCGAGTACTCTCACGGCGAAATTGGCTGGGACGTTTTTACTCTCGAGTATAAAGTGGACGCTCCGATTGATACAATTTTGGACCCTGATTCGATGATGAAATACCTGAAGCTGTTTAATCATCTCTGGAAGATGAAACGGGTAGAGAGCACGCTAAGCCAGGGCTGGATGAGGGTCGCAGGGGCATCGAGGACGCTATCGAGGTTGCCTGGTGAGATTGTCCTCTATCAATATCTGCGAGTTTGTCCTCCCGCTAACAAAGTATGTCTTAGATCTAGAGAATGATTGGCACCTCATCCGTATCGCCATAGCTGAAATGATCCATTTCATCCGTCAAATGCAGGCTTACTGCCAATTAGAAGTCATAGCGTGCTCGTGGAAGATCTTGACGGAGTTTTTCCAGAAGAGAGAAGGCGATCTCGATGCGATGATCGAAGCACATCGGTCATATCTCGACAGGATGGTCAAGAAAGTATTTTTATTGTTCCCCAAGGCTGGGAAGGAGGTTCGTATGCATTTCTTCCTCGTCGAAATAAGCTCATCTGGTCGACTTTAGGAGAACCTTCTTACTCAAATTCGAGATGTCTTTCAGACGATCTTGCAGTTCCGTGAAGCTGCTGTGAGTGCTGCGTTGGAATATTTATCCGCATATTCGAATTACATTTATATGGATAGGATAATTTCTACCACTATTGCCTGGCCGAATCAGCAAGACGAGACCAAGCAAAAGACGCAGATAGAGTGCGTCTGTGCTGAATGACTTCCCATATATTCGCTCACATTATTTTTCAGGGCATATATACCACACCATCATCCGACCGCACGGGCCCTCAATCCCTTGCTAAAATCCGTGGACTCATAAGGGAATACAGCACATCCTTCAGCGACTCCGCACAATCCATCGTCCAGGCTCTCCAATCCCACCCTGACCTCGACTGCCGGTTCCTGGGCATCCGACTCTCATTCTCTGACTTTTACCGCATCAAAAAGGAACAACAACTGTTACAACAACAGAAACCGTCGTAATATTACATTTGTTCATCATCTGTATACATAGGTGGATTATATTCTTGGAACCTAGAGCCCGGAACTGATACAGTATCGTAATATTACACGAGTGCGTTTACGCTACAATGTGACAAACGACCAGAGATTTCCCTTGCAGTAACAATCTATGGAGCTGTCCGATGGACGCTCAAATCTGCAGCTTGGGCTCTTTATATAACTTGAGCAACAAAGAAGAAGTGACGACAGAAACAGATCTAGAAACAAAGGGTAAGGATCTTGGAACTTCACTTTAGTTCACATGAGACTCACGATAAAGCCATGGCGAGCGACGCCCAGACGGGAGCAAGACGAGCATGGCCAGCAGGGTAGATAACGCCAGCAGCGATAGGCACCGCGATGATGTTGTACATAAACGCCCAAATCTTTAAGTTCCAAGGTCAGCAATGGCTATTCAAAGGGCCAAGACCAAGGTACTCACAAAGTTCATCCTGACCCGGTTGAAGACTTTCCGTGATAAGTCGCACAAGGTGAGCAGACTCTTGAGGTTTGAAGAGACCAGGATGAACGAAGCGCTGGAGATGGCAACGTCACTGCCAGATCCGATCGCAATTCCAATGTCAGCTGCAGCGAGGGCCTTGATTCACGCGTCAGTCAGTGCTTAGACATAAAACGTAGAGAGAAAGAAACTCACGGGTGCGTCGTTGATACCGTCACCGACCATGGCCACAACGCATCGTTCATTCGTTCTCTGCTTGCCAAATAACTTCCCCCATGTCGAGGCTGGACGCTTGGCCCCGTTCGTTTGTAGCCATTCGATTTTTTCTGCTTTCTGATGGGGAAGCACACCTGCGATGACGTTCGTTTCTGGGATGCCGACCATCTTTGCTACACCCTTCGCCGTCGACTCGTTGTCGCCGGAGATCATCCATGTCCCGATGCCATTGTCGTGGAGAAGTCGAATGACACCAGGGGCCTCCGGCCTCAAAGGGTCCGACACAGCGAAGATGGCGACAAGCGAGAACGTCTCTACATTCCCATCATTGACCGAGAGAAGGACGACACTCTTGGATTCAGTGGCCCATTTCTCGAGCGTAGAAGTCGTGTCCCTGTCAATGCTGACCCCATGGTCTCTCATCCAGGCTTCGTTCCCGATGATAGCCGTGCAACCTTGTTTATCGAAATAAGCTTTCACACCCCGCCCAGGAACCTCGTCGAAACCGGTCGCATTGAGTTGTTGTGCGCCGTTCTTCTCTGCGTATTCTTTGATAGCAGTTCCTAACGGGTGTGACGAGGCAGACTCTAACTCGGCGGCAACGCCGAGGACGGTGTCGCGTGTCAAGTTTGAGTGGGATGCGACTTGGAAGTCGGACACTTGAGGTCGCCCACCTTCGGTGAGAGTTCCGGTCTTGTCGAATACGACGATGTCGACTTGTGCCATTTCCTGGAATGCTTCGCCTCCGCCACGTGCAAGGATGCCATGTTTGGCTGCGAGGCCGGAGCCGACAAGTAGGGCGGTTGGGGCTGCGAGACCGATGCCACAAGGACATGCGACTACGAAAACTGCAATAGCAAATTCCAGCGACCATACGGCTGACATAGAACAGGTGAGTAAAGAACCATCGACAAAGTAGACCGTGCGTACTCCAACCACCGACCCCGATATCTAGGTAATCCCGAGGGAGCCCGCCTCCAAGTCCGAGGGCGAGCCATACGACCCACGTAATGATAGCAAGAAGGGTGACGATCGGGACAAATACACTTGTGACTGCGTCTGCGATCCGCTCAATCGGAGCACGACGCGTTTGCCCTTCGCGAACAATCTGGACAATCTGGTCCAACCTGCAGGGATTATGAAACTGTGACCACTACCGCGTGCAATTAAGACTTACATCGTCACACCCCCTACAGCGTCCACCCTGACATCGACAGCTTTGGATTTATTGATGGTACCGAGGAAAACTTGGTCGCCAATCTTTTTCTTGATGAGTTTAGCTTCACCTGTGAGCGAGCTCTCATCGAATGAAGTCTCGACTCCTGAAATGATGGTCCCATCGCACGGCGGGGTTGCTCCGTTCAGGACACGGACGACGTCCCCAACCTCAAGGAGCTCGACGGACACCTTCTGGATTTTCAAACCGGGAGCAACGACAAGATTTCCGTTGTCTACAAGGACGTCGCCTTTCTCAAGGTCTCCATCAGCAGTTCCACCTTGCTGAGAGGGGACGTCATCGGCAGCGCGAGGGATAACTAGCAGGGCTTCTGCCGGTCGAAGAGCGCCTAGTGCTGTGATAGCGTCAGCGGTTCGTGCCTTGCTGTATGCTTCGAGGTATCGTCCTATAGTCAGGCAAGGATAAGTCTCTCGCCAGAAAAGTGTCCAATTCCCACTCACCACATAAAAGGAACATTGTCAGAAAGACAACAGAATAAAAGTACGTCGTTGTATCACCAATTCTATCTGGAGCTGGCCGCTGAGACGCTGCAAGTGCCAGGAGAGCTATGGAGGAAAAGTATGCAACTGAGACACCTGTGGAAACCTAGATAATGGAGGGTGGATCAGCATTCCTACTCAGACGCAATTCATTCACGCTTACAAGAAGGTTCATACTCCCGAATCTCGTGAATCTCATCAGGATCGGCGTGGTGCTGCCTTTTCGCCACAAGGCTGTGATCTCCTTGACGCTTCTCCGATGGAAGAGACCAGCGCCATATAACATGACGGGGGTCGCCAAAAAGAACATGGACCATTGTATTCGTGAGGCATTCCCGCCCCACATGGGCTCCATAAGGTAATTTCTTGTCGCGTTCCCTGAAGGAACAAGGCTCATGTACACGACCCCGATGATGAAAGCAGGGATTGCGACGATGAAGGTGAACAGAAGCCGCGCCAAGAGGGTCCTTTGCTCACGCAGCTGCATACTCCGGGTCCGTTGCTCGAGTGTGGGCGGCCGATGGAGTGAGGCTCTGAATGCGGGATCTGCAGTGACAATACGGGAAATGATAGTGCGAATGGTGAAATTTGGAGGGGCAGGTTCGTATGCGATCTCGATAAGAGGGTCCGCATGATCAGCGAATGGCTTTGTGACGACAATGTTGAGGGAAGGGTCACGGAGTGCATTCATGATTTTTCCGGGGCAATGCCTTGTCATTGGGTGAGTCTGATGGTATCAAGAAGTATAGATGTTTACTTACTCACAGAACATTCCGTCCACACGGATAGATATCACACGAGGACCTGCGGCGGTGACCTGACCCGCCAAAGGTGTAATTGGTTCTGTATTGATGACCTCTACTTCGAAGCCGCAGTCATCAATCGTCTCGATGACAGATGAAATGATGCTCTTGTTCTCGACGTGGACGGTTGCGGAGTTACTTAGAAGACTGACGACGACGTCGGAAACGCCGGGGAGACCGGACACCACTTCTGTGACTGTTGCCACACATGAGGAGCAGGTCATACCTCCGACAGAGAGGGTAACTTTATGTGGGGCATCGTCGACCGGGTGAGGTGGTTGGGAATTGATGTCGGATAATTGATGCTTGTCATTGAGTAGATATTCTTGATCCTCTGTACCGTCGAGCACGGAAGCTTCACGTTGGCACAAAGAGCATTGCTGGACATGCCTGCTCCGTTTTCCAGAAAGGAAGGCGGTGACTCCCACAAAGGGGGGCGTAATGCTATCGAGGGACTCGTTGTGGACATCAAAGCCAGCGTCGTCGAGGGCTGCTTTGATTGCGCCAGTAGACAGGGCAGGGTGGTGCTCAACAGTGACGGACTGGTAGACGACCGAGACGTCAACGGATACGGGGGCTGGTGTGAGCGCTAAAAGGGTGTCCTCGATCGTGCGTACGCAGCTAGAGCAAGCGTTTAGTTTATGAGGAGAGAAGTGGAAACGGATGAGTTACCTTGCGCAATGGAGATTTGAGAGGAAGACAGTAGTAGTGGTCATGATGGCCTGGGGGATAGAGTGGACTCGTCACAGACGGCGAATATATACTTGTCTGCGGCATTTTCTAAACGAGATTCCGTCAGTAATTGCTCATCAAGTGTCCGCGGACAGGAGTGGACGCGCACAAATGCCTCACTCTGCTGACGGCATCATGGATAGCTGAATCTGGCCGAACTTCGGCAGAAACCTTGTCTACCAATGTATCTTTCCGTGTTAAGTATGAGTTTTCCACGGCGATTCTCACAGCCACAATTCTCCCCGCCTTGTAAACAAGATAACTGTGTCGTTTCAAGTAGAAGCGGCCGCGGCTCGCCTCGTTTGAACGCTCCGCGAGGTAAGTTTTGTTTCAGTCAGAACGTCAGATGTGTTGTTTCAACTAGAAGCTGCCGCATCTCGCCTCGTTTGAACGCTCCGCGAGGCAAGTACTCTTATACCGTCGCAGAGTATAAGAGTACTTGACACGGAAAGAAACACTTGTAAACAAAGTTCGGCCATACATCTAGCTAGAATATAGTGAGCAGTAAGGCGATTGGTACCACTCAAGTGCTCAGATGCAGGAACGGGAATGCACGAAACTTGATCATATCGACTTGGAGGTTTCATAATACTTACCTCCATGCCAGTGAGATCGGTTCGGCTTTCGGAATGTCTATATTATTACAGTAAGAAACTCCCACGATCGAGTTTTTGATTCACGCACAGCCACCATGCTCCCCCGGTAATTAAGTGCCTATAATTACCGGCAACTGAGCTGTGTCATCAACTCTTTCTTTTCCCTGGGATGCAGCGAGACCGACAGTCCCGGATTTCTGCCTTTCTCAACTCCCCAGAGCATCCGTCGCCGCGATCAAGCTCAATTTTAACAAGGTCCTCTTCTCGTTC
>JBBPRG010000122.1:0-21439 GCA_038092895.1 Chalciporus pseudorubinellus | reverse complement strand
ACTTGCAGCCACCGCCATCGTATTCAGAAGGGGTTGAGTTCTAGAGGCCAACAAGGCCTTTTTCAGCCTCTGAGCCGACCGTTCCGCGTTCAGCGCCGCTGCGGTAGTGAACGCAACATCTTGGGTTACGTTCAGAGGGCGCCTGGATGATGACACTGCGAGAGCGTCTCGAGCACCTCCACCCTCCAAAGTTTCCGTCTTCGCCAGCCGATGTCGCAGTTTGGAAATCTCTTGTTTTTGTTGACTGATGGCGATGTCAACATTACGGAATGTGCGATTCAGTGTATCCAGAGAAGGAGGTCTGCAAAGAATATGAGAGAAGGTCGATGTTTCTCGTTCTCAGAGAATACCCACCTTAGGGATGGCTTCCCTGTTTTAAGCTCGTTAATCCGCTTTTTCGAAGCTTGTAAATGGTCTTCAAGCTTCTGCACACGATCCTTGATCGCCTAGTAGTCGAAGTCAGTATCTGACGAGCACTTCTAAACGTAATGAACCCACGCGTATGTCCTTTCGTAGTTGCGATTGGGTTTCTGCATATTCAGGAGAAAGCGTTCGAACTTTAAGCATCTTCGCAAACTCAGTGTCTGTCCTAGCCCGGTCGAACCGTATGATTTCCTCTTTCCTCGTTCCAGCTGGGAATCAGAGTTAGCTCGAGTTTACCATGATAGCGTTCGAAAACGTACCTTTGAGCATGTTGCTGTCCAATTCCTGCAAAGCTTTGGGCAGCGACGCTCGTTGCAACTTGAGTTCCTTGACATCCGCCTGAACTTCCTCCAAGATTCTCCCGTACTCTTTGATATCACCAAACACCCACTTGCGAGGATCAGCAAGATCAGCCTTTTGATGTGTTACACCCGAGGTCTTCTTGAGCTCCACCGCCCTCGCCGATGCAGCAGCGGCAAGCTGTTTGAGCTGAAAAGCGACAGTTTGTCAGACACACATTGAAAGGCGGGAATGAGAGAATAACACACATTTTCAAGTTCTCTACCAAGAGTATGGAGAAGAAGAACGCATTCCGCTTGCATACCTTGCTCCGGAGATGGCGATGGCGTCGGTGCCGGTGCCGGCACTGGTGGCACAGCCGGTGTCGCTGGCAATGGCAACGGCAGAGAACTCGGCGTAGCCAGTGAGCTCGGCATTCCGAAAGATCCAGGTGATGTCGAGGGTGGAGTAACTGAAGGTGCCTTAGAACCAAACAGACTGGGCTGTCCCTGTCCACCAAAAAACATAGGTGGTGGCGTTTTCATCACATGAGGTGTCGTGTCCGCGGGCTTTGACGCTGAAGATGTACCCCATGGACTTGCTGCTCCAAAGCTTGGTGCAAAACCCGTTGTCACAGGCTTGTCTCCTACAGAAGGGAACAACGACAGTGTCGGGGGTGTCTTTGGACGCGACGAGGATGCAACAGCACCTTCCGTCGGTGCCACAGTTGCAGGAGGAGCCCATTGACCAAATGGCACCTTGGGGACGGCTGGTTGAGCAGTGAAGGGTGGGGGTGACGGGGTGACGGCTGATGTGGGAGGCGAGAAAACTGATGCAGGTGGAGGGGTGAAGACTGATGCGGCAGATGTTGTAAAGGCTGAGGCGGCAGGAGGTACGAAGACAGATACGGGAGGTGTGAAGATCGATGCGGGAGGAGGCGTGAAGACTGGTACTGCTGCAGAAGGTGACTTCTCTGCTTCACCCTCGATGACGAGAGGAGTATTTGCAAGTGGGGAACTGCGTATAGGACGGTTGTTCGTGCGAGGTGCCAATCCGAATGGCGTGCTTGGAGGGGGAGAGGGTTTGAGTGGGGGTGCCTGTCCAGGAGTTGGTGCGGCATCCTTGGTAGGCGAGCCAGGGGGTGTTGTCGTGCTGAAATCTGGTGACACCCGAGGAACACTCACAGATGGTGAGGGCGATGGGGGTGGAGGTGCCGAAGGTACAGTCGAAACCATAATCTTTGGATGTTCTCCCTTGGGCGTGGTAGATGGTGACCTAGTCGAGCCTGACGTAGCAGGCAAAGGAACCTCCGTTGGCTCAGGTTCTTTCTTGACCTGGTCTTCCGTCGGTTCTTCCTCCTCCTCTGGCATATCCGACAGTTGCTCAGAGTCTTCTTCTTCTTCCCCTTCCTCCTCCTCTTCTTCGTCTTCATCTTCGTCCTCTTCGTCGTCCTCCTCCTCCGACTCGGATGGAACGTCGGATAGGAACGATTCCGCATCGTCTCGTAGCTCGCCCTCGCCCTCGCCTGCTGCTCCTTCCTCAACGATTTCACCCTCTTCCTCAGCCGAAACCTTCACAAACGAAGAACTCGAGGACGATATCGATTCCAGCGATTCATGGACGGCGAGCGGCCCCGTCGCTTTCGCTTTCTCTTTGGGTTCAACGGGTTCTGCGCTCGGTTTCGCCTCAACAGGCCCTTCTTCGACCTTCTCGGGTTTCGCAGTCGGTGGTGGCGTAGACGACGGCTTAACCAGCTCTTTAGTCGGGGTAGAAACAGGGGTTGTCGAGACTGGAGGTTGAGAAACAGACACAGATGGTTCTGCGGCTGGTTCTTTCTTAGGTTCATTTCCACCCGAACGTAAGAGGTCACTGAACGATTTGCCGCCTCCTGCCGCCAACCCAGAAAACCCGCCACCACTACCACCAGAGAATGCAGCAAAGCCACCGGTACTAGGAGCGAATACCGATTGTACCGGCGGGGCAGTGGCTGGTGGGAACGCACTTTTGAACGCGCCACTAGGCATCGAAGACGTCCCAAAGGCAGGTGCAGCTGTACTTGCTTTCGGTGGGGTCGACGTGGGAGTAGTTGGCGTAGCTACGAGAGCAAAGGCCGACACAGGCTTGGACTGAGGTTGCTTGAAGAAGGGTGAATCTATCGGCGGTTCACCAAAGAACCCGGACGCAGGTTTGACAAATGCGGAAGGGGTCGTTTTCAGGTTGCTGAAGGCGCCCGTGGCGGGACCGGGAGCACTGCTCGTGAAAACGGATGGAGTGGTGTCTTTCTGTTGGACTGGGGCCGGTGACGGGGACCTGCTGTCGTCGTCTTTGACGATTGGTTCCCTGGGTGCGAATGCGGAGGCCGTAGAGAAGGGAGGGGAACTTGTGAATGGTGAAGGGGATGTCGACAGATTGTTGAGTGGGGTCGGGATCTCCGCAGGCTTTGAAGGTGTCACCGAGGGTACCTTCTGAGCAGATGGTTCGAGAGATTTTCCAAACACACTGGTTGCAGCCGTTGTAGAAGTACCCTCCGCCGGTTTTGGCGTATCGCTCGTGGCCCAAATAGGTTTCGCTGACGGACCGGTCTTCGCAGCAGCCATGCCAGATGCATTCGTGGTGTTAGATGCAAATGCGCTGAACCCAGTGGTGGTGCTAGGTGTCGTTGACCGTGCAGGAGCAGCAGCGGGAGCAATCCCGAAGCTTGGTTTACCAAACGTGGAGTCACCAGCCCGGATTTGACCAAACGAGGATTGACCAAAAGCTGATTGTCCGAAGGCGGATGGAGCACCGAATGTGGAGGTCGTGGGGGTGCTTTCTGGCTTGAGTTGAAACGCAGTTGTGCCGAAAACCGAAGGTTGTGCAGTGCTAGTGAACACAGAGGGCTTGGCAAACGGACTGTTCCGGTCTAAACCAGCGAATGCCGCGAAGCCCGTGCCCGGTTTGATGATACTACCATCGGTCGACTGCGGACCAGAGGAGATAGGCACGCTTGGTTTCCCGAAGATAGACGGTCTTGAATCAGCATCCTCAGACGCTGCCGCGCCGAGCCCGAAGGCGCCCAAGGACGGAGTGTCATCTGCAGTCATGCTTTCTTCCGGAGCGGATGCTGGGGGCTGAGGCATCGTCGGAGCTGCTTGCGACAAACCACCAAAGCCAAAGGTAGGCTGACCGAACGTTGCTGGACCAGTGGAACTGAATGCCGCAAATCCGGAACTTGGTGCAGTTGAACCAAAAGCAGACTTGGGAGGTTGTCCAAACGGTGATGCGGTAGTTGTCGATCCAAAGGGCGATGTGCCCGCAGGCTCTGCGAACGAAGTTGGCTTCCCGAACGCAGAAGTGGACTGCTGGCTGAACGGAGACTGGGCGAATGCAGATTGGCCAAATTTTGTCTGACCGAATGCAGATGTCTGACCGAACACAGAAGTCTGAGTTTGACCAAACGCAGATGGTTGAGCGCCAAATGCGGATGTCTGACCGAACACTGATGGAGCAGGCGGGAAGGTGGAAGCCACCGCAGGGGCAGAAACAGTCGGCGAGACCATTGGCGTGGTCTGCATGTCCGAAGATAGTTCCCGTACCATGCTGCTCGGTGCCGACGGGAGACTGGGTTCTGAGATGGACATGTCTGATACTGTGACCATCCCAGGATAGGGTGTCCCAGCGACATTGAGGACGTGCCACCCAAGTACTGTCCCGTCAGAAGCGTAAACGTACATGATCGGGTGAGCAGGTAGATCAATGGCTTCCCCAGAAGCAGTCGAATGGCGGTAAGATGCATCACTAGTGAGGTCTACATCCATCCCAATCATGACGGTGTCGTTCTGGTCCTTGTCCAGCGGTAAGCTGGGCGTAGACGTCTCTTCCAATGATAGATTATGCCAACTCTCGCTAGAGCCATCCGCCACACTACCAATCACGCCGATGTCTGATGACGTGCTATCCCCCACGATGAGCAGTACTTTGGATGGGTCCCATCCCCGAAGACAAACTAAAAATTCACCAGGCGGGCGAAGTCCCGGGTAAGGCAGGTAAGGGCTTCTGAATTTGATGTCCTGTGCAGAATTATTCTTGGCGTCCAACCAGACATGGAAATGAGCTTGTTCCACGTCTGGTACCAGTTGTCCTGGTGGGGCGTAAATCGCGTAGAATGATGATGACGAAAGCCAATGCACGGATAAGACACTCATGCTGTTGGCGGAAGGTGGATGGGGTATGCTTGATTTGGGCGTAGCGGTAGCGGTTGGACTGAAAGTGATAATATCGCCACTTTGGAGGCCGAGGGCCAGCTGCTTGCCCTTTGGAGACCACGAGACTGCAGACAAGTCAGTGCGAAACAAAAGCTAGCAGAAGACTTGACGCACTTGAGGTTGGTGTTGTACTGGGTGACCTTCCAGCCATCCATCCGCCTGACGATATGAGTTTCTGCACATCCAATAACTCAACAGCTAGAGACCCTGGACTACTACTGCAATCTCTCAGAATCGCTACAAGTTCGGGCATATCGCCTGGATTTGGCTCTATCGAAAGAAGAACTGTAGAAGAGGATGTGAAAGCGTGGAGGGGTTGGATGGGGCCCTCGCCTGTAGAAAAGAGCTGGTGGGAAGCATAGACGGCTATAGACCCGTCGAGCGATCCCAGAAGTATTCTGGAGTCATTGGACGCAAATGTAAGGATTTGTGGCACTGCTCCGCTGAGCGTAACGCGTCTCTGAGGCTTAAAGGGTTGATCGTCGTCAGCTGAAGCTGATTCGAAAGCGGAGCGCAGCTCAGCGAGCGGCGAGAGAATCAAGGCTAAAGGAGAGAAACCCGTGAATGAACAACAGAAACCTCGTCTACGTGCTCCACTTACCGTACGGGCCACCTGCGTCTCGAGTTATTGCTGCAAACCACCCCTTTGAATTTGCAACTGCGAATAAGCGAGCTTTGCCAGGGATTGGAGTAAGATCAAGAGGCTCGGGTGATAATCTTGGACGAGCGCGCTTATTTAGCATACGAAGTGCGAGAAACTGGAATGTTACAGTTAGTGAAAGTCCCCGAATGCTGGATCAAGACATACGTCTGCATCCTTCTCGCCTGGTTCGCTAGAGTTTGACTGGACCTGGGTAATGGCCGCTGGCTGGAGCTGGCTAACGTTTGCCATATACTGATCTGTCAGAAATACAAAAACCAAAGAACACTGGAGACCTGGGACGCGATTGAACCCGAGAGACAATGACACTGACTGCGCACGTGATAGGTGTCCATTACGTAAGATTTCTATGCAATAGCTTATCAATTAAATTAAATTACAGTCACCAATTAATTATTGATTTTCAATTGGCTTGTTGAATCAGAACAAGGTTAATGTCGTTTACCTGTCTTACAAAGTATTATCGACAAACCCATTACGAAAAACAGAGGCGGCTCTCTTCAGGAGGCACTCGTGGATCCAGCTCATTTATTGCGAGAAGAAGAAAAGAGCTCGAAGACATATACAAGACAGTTTGATCGATACCCCACGCCCTCATAATTGTACGTCCGGCTAGCTGGGCAAACACCAACCGCGATTTGCAAACGCGAAGGTACGACTTTTCTTGAATCCACACAAGCATCACTCTTATAACAGGAAGCCTAGAGGTGACTGTTCTTGCTCGTTCGCGTGCGGGCGGTAGTTCCGACCCGCTGTTCGCCTCGGGAGTTAAGTGGACGCGACACGGGATGTATCGAATAGTTCTCTGATCCGATCTGTTGTTGGAGACCAATCTCAGTTAACAGCAGTGCTGAGCGCATCCGCTCCCCCCGGTGCTTCGCTGAAGTTCTCGTGGCAGTGCGCAGCATGCGCCATATGACTTAGATGAACGGAAGACTTCCGATCTCGCACCTGAGTACCCTGATGATTTGGAGATGCGTTGGTATGCGCAGCGCCATAGTCTCAAAGGGTATGTAAGCTACTCAAGGTCCCATAGAGAATGCCTGCCGTTTGTTGCTCGTGTGGGCTAGGGGGAGTGTCTCACCGACAGGACTGGGAAGAAGGACTGATCTAAAAGTGAATATCGTGAGCGGATTAGCTCTCCCAAGGCAGTATTTCCAAGTGCAGTGCAGTTGTGGAAATCGCAGGTTGGCTTGGGCACAGTGTTTCCATCAGCGCGGGCCGGGGAGATTGAAATTCGCACGGGAGATTTGATAAATGGGCGGATGGGGGACCCACTGGCACAGACTTGAAATCAGTTGTCAACGTTTCAACGATGGCTCAGGCGTTCCCCATCGATCTCAAGAAATACAAAAAGTATGACCAGCTTGCACATCTCAGGGCTATTGTTGACCGCGATCTACTTATAGATTGAGCCTTGATCCCACAAAGCCCCAACTCACTGCAGAGCAGAAGGCAATCCTCCAGCACAACATCCAGCTCCTCCGCGATGCCCTCATCTTGTTCACTGCAACCGGTGCTGCTCGCGGTGTGAGCGGTCACACAGGTTAACAATACTCCCGTCCCAAAAGCTTTGCATACTCAACGCATATATGCAGGTGGTGCCTATGACACAGTTCCTGAGGTCTGCATCCTGCTCAGCTTGTTCGAGCACTCCGATAAGTACCTCCCAGTCGTGTTCGATGAGGCTGGTATGCGCTCTTTAGTCCTCCTGCGCCTAATTTATCTGACGTCTCAATCAACAGGCCACCGTGTCGCGACTCAGTACCTTCTCTCTGCTCTCGAGGGAAGCATCCCTGCTGAGCAATTGCTCCACTACCGTGAAGCAAACTCCAAGCTTCCTGGTCACCCTGAGTTGGGTTTGACACCCGGCGTCAAGTTCTCTTCAGGCCGTCTCGGCCACATGTGGCCATTTGTCAACGGTGTTGCCATGGCCAACAAGGACAAAGTCGTTTTCTGTCTCGGCTCTGATGGTTCCCAACAAGAGGGTAACGACGCAGAGGCCGCTCGTCTTGCTGTAGCTCAGAATCTGAACATCAAGCTCCTGATTGATGACAATGACGTCACTATTGCTGGTCACCCTTCTCAGTACCTCAAGGGATACGATCTGACAAAGACTCTCGAGGGTCATGGTCTCAAAGTCTACACCGTCCAGGGCGAGGACCTTGACGCCCTCTGGGGTGCGATCTCATCCATTGTTACTTACGATGGTCCTGCTGCTGGTAAGCCTGCGACCAAGTACCTGTCCTCGACCGTCCCCACTGATCATTGATTTCTCAGTCATTGCTAAACGCCCCATGGCTCCTGGTGTCGCAGACATAGAAGGGAGCACTCACGGCCACGATGTCATTCCTGTCAAGGCTGCCATCAAATACCTCACTGCACGCGGATACCCCGAATCCGTTTCTGATATCCTGCTCTCTATCAAACCCTCTGCTATTCCTTACAAGTACATTGGGTCTACAAAGGAGACAGAAGCTAACCGTGCCGTCTTCGGTGTAGCAGTCAACTTGGTGCTCGATACCCTTTCGAAAGAGGAGGCTGCTAAGAAGGTCATGGTAATTGACAGTGCGTAACATCCACTCTTTGCACGGCATAAAGAAACCCTTTCGCTCACCACAGACCAGGTGACTTGGAGGGATCTACTGGTCTCAAGGTTATCCACGAGAGGCACCCTGAAGTCTTTGTTCCTTCTGGTATTATGGAGCGCGGAAACTACTCCGCAGCCGCTGGTTTTGGTTTCGACCACGACAAGTTTGGTGTTTTCTCCACCTTCTCTGCCTTCCTCGAGATGGTCATCTCTGAGATTACCATGGCTCGCTTGAACCACTGCAACGTGCTCTCCCACTTCTCGCATTCAGGAGGTAAGTATAACGGCTCATCTCGTTCGTCCAGAGACCGAGCATTATGTTAATTTTCTTTTTCGCGACCAGTTGATGAGATGGCAGACAACACATGCCACTTTGGTATCAACTCACTCTTTGCCGACAACGGTCTTCAGGACGTTGAATCCTGGTTGTACTTCCCCGCCGATGCTTTGCAAATGAGGGCCATCGTTCAGCGCGTATTCTTCGACCACGGCTTGCGCTTCATATTCTCGACGCGTTCGAAGGTTCCTCATATTCTCAAAGAAGATGGTCAAACCAAGTTCTTCGATGGTGAATATAAGTTCGTACCCGGTAAGGACGAGGTCATTGTTGAAGGATCTGCGGGCTACGTCGTGTCGTTCGGAGAGATGCTCTACCGCTCTTGGGATGCTGTCCTGCGATGCCGACAGGAGGGCTTGGATGTTGGGTTGATTAACAAGCCCACGCTCAACGTCGTCGACGAAGATGTGAGCATATTTTTCTTCGTATAATTATCAGGGCGAGTAAACTCTTCATCTGGTAGATCATCCGCAAGATCGGTTCGAGCCAATTCGTTCTTGTCGTCGAATCGCTCAACCAGAAGACTGGTGTATGTGTCATCGACTCCGTCACAGAAAATCGTATTCACTATTCTTTAGCTTGGCTCCAAGTTCGGTACATGGTTGCTTGAGCGTCAGCTCACTCCCAAGTACGGTTACATGGGTACCGTCAAGGAAGGGTGCGGTGGTCTCAGCGAACAGATTCCCTTCCAGGGCCTCGACCCTCAGTGTACGACCATTCCCTGCGTCGTCTTTCGTCGTGTTGACTTATATCTCCTCGTAGCGATCATCGTGAAGATCAAGCAACTGTCTCAGTAAGTCGACCACATCTGGCGTATTAGAACAGGGGTTTGCGTGCTCTGGAACAATAGACGAAACAGATATCATGAAACAACCTGCCAACAACCTACCAGCGAGCATTCAAAATAAATAAACAAGTATGTAGTGTACGATACAATCGTGTTTATCTTTCCGTAGCTTTGGAACTGTACTTCGACTCTTTCGAGGATCCGCATGTCATTGACTCCGCCAAAATCTAAGTCCACATGAAATACTGTCAATCCAGTTGACCGCAAGGGTATTCTCTGTTGCACGACTGGGCTCATTCTCGCCCAGGTCCAACAAAACTTTATCAATGTGCAAATGACTATGGGTTTTCCACGGCGAATTTTTGTCCCTCACAACTACAATTCTCTCCCCCTCAGTGACCCTGTAAGCAAAGGTAATTCAGTGACAACCATTGAACAACCAGTAGTGTTTGTCATTGATCGGTAATGTGTGTGTACTGATTTACAGTGATTCTATATATGAGTCCTTCAGCGAATACTCTCGTAGCAAATCATAAAATCATAAACTCTCCATCACCTCCCTGAGCTTCTGCTTATCCATCCTAGGCACAAACTCTACGTCAAAGTGATTCCAGCGCAAAGTGACCGATTCCGTGAAGCCATCGGCGTTGATCGGTGCATCCGGACGTTCTCTGATCTGGAACGACCACAAAAGCAGCGCCAAGTTGATGAAGAGGGAACGACTAGCGACGTGTTGTCCAGGGCAGACTCTGTTAGATACAAATTTCAATGAACATTGCTTCATTGGCAACGCAGAAGCATACCTCCGGCCGAATCCATAAGGATAAGAACGTAGATCAGTGCGGAACCTCCCTTCCCGATCAATCCACCTTTGAGGGTCGAATCGCTCCGGATCAGGGAATGCTACCGGATCTCGAGAAATAGACCTAAGAATAACGGTGAGTGAGTAAGCGACAGCGACGGTACCTCAACCCACCATTGGCAACCGAGCACTGTTGAGCCGGCAGGTATAAATAACCCTCTCTGTATTATAATGATTCAACGAGACTTCCACAGTCGAAATAAAGACAACGATAACGTACCCAAACGATGTCCTTGGTGGCGCGGTGCGGAATACCTGACATAGAGCTATTAACAATATACCGAGGTGTATGGAGATGTTCTCACCTATCGGGGCGACGGGTCTCCACCGGAGGCACTCGGCAACGTAGGCATGGAGCTGTGGAAGGTCGTTCCAGTCCCCGAAGTTTGGCACTACGGATCCAATTTATGTAACCTGGCACCGCGGAATGTGACATGGGCCCTTACCCCGGTCTCTCCCAACAACTCTGTCAATCTCTTCCTGGACGCGGGCCTGAGCATCTGGCCAATAAGCCGATGCCAAGATCAAAGTCGAGATTCCCCCAGCTGTCTGGATAATTGATTATGAGTGACACTTTCTCCGTATGCAACACATAAGTTTACCGTATCGGCACCAGCACTGAACAAGGTGCCAGCAAGGTAAGACATCTCGTCTGTAGACATCTGATGCTGCTCTCGATTTTCAAGCAGCGTCCTGACGAAAGAAGCACTGGCTTTGTTCGTCGACTACAGCGAGTGTTTCTGTGAGGGATATATTCGGCAAGGCGATCCTGTCGCTTACCATTTCATCCTTGACGCGGTTGAGCTGTCCTCTGAAAAGATCCAGCTCTCTCTCGTGATATTCTTTGAGGATGCTCCCATATCCGGGAATGTATTTTAGAATCGGAAATTGGTCTACAAGGAATGCACCCGGACGCATCGCGGATTGGATGTTTTTGTTGACCTGGTGAATCCGTAAAACCTCGGGATCGTCATGCGATGCTGGAGTAGATTTGCCGTAGATTAGGCGGATGATAACGGCCGCGGCATAGCTTTATATGTTCATACAGTTAGCTCTCGATTCCGTAAATCCACGGCCCGGGGTGATAAACACGGACCGTTGAGCATGTCGAAGGTGGTGACTTGGGTCGTCCATGATGTCAAGTATGACATCCCTTGCGCTCTCCGTTTGCAGTCTCTGATAAGTTTCTGCAGCTTTGGGTTGCAGATGGATATGTGCGGCCTTGCGAAGACGACGGAATTGATCGCCGCCACTGGTCAAGATGAGGCGCATACCCCCGGAGACGATTTCGGCCGCCGCAACCATCCGTGGCCGATCGACAAGTACCGCACCTTCTTTCTCCATTATCTCTGCGGCAGCCTAAACGATGTCTAGAAATCAGTAAGCAAACTCCGAGGATTCCTGGCCCTGTACCTCTACAGTGCCAACAACTACAACCAGTCGACTGCCTTCTCGAAGCGAAATGACGGGACCATATTCCGCCACCAACCCGGTGAGGGTCTTTCCAACTCTGGGAGATACGACTTCAGAATCATCGGTCAGGAGACGCCGTTGAATAGGAGTTACTTTGAACTTGGCAAGGCAACTTCCCATGCCCAACGAGCAGGGGGACCAGGAGGAAGACGAAGGCCATCCTTTGTGGCGGGAGCAGCTTGGTACTTGTTATAAAGGATCGCAGCAAAGGAAGCTGCTGCTGCGACTCCGGCAATCCAATTGAAGGCTGACGATCTGTCCAGCGACATCTGACGATCGTCGAAGAAGGAAGAGTTTGAGTAGTTAACCACGGTCAGAGGCGAAACGATCAGAGCGGTAGAATCGTTCCCTACATTCCTTTTAAATGAGGGATAACACGAGCCATCTAAAACAGCACCCGGCTGTGGACACTCCATAGTAAGTAGATGGATCCTGACGACAGATGTTCATGTGAACCATGACATACCCATCGCGGAAGCAAGTCTCACAGGCATCAAAGATCTCTCGTGCGGCACCTACATGTATCCGGAGTAGAGCCCGTTTGGGGCTTGCGCCAACCAATCAGAGCTCGCCTAAAAAACAGAAAGTCTCTCGCCAGTGCACAAGACTGCTTTGCGGATGTACTTTCAGCTCGCTTACCTGGCCGCCATGTTAATAACGGACAATAAGTGCCAAGCCGTGCCTTGGCTCGCAGTGTTTCAAGCAAATGTCCTAACGATGTCGGTGAAATTAAGTGCCGGGCGTGTATTGTGAAACGATCAACACTGGCAGCAGAAGGTGTGTCAGAGCAATGAGAAAGCAAGAATATATCATGAAACCAACACTGCTTAATTGTCGAGTAGAACGGAGGATGACCAGCCAAGTGTGATACTGAGACCTACCAATCTAGCAAGATGATGTTAACCTCCCTCCCGCGAGCAAGCAGATGATTGTGCATATGGGTTATACTTGAGTAGTTTGCATTCCAGGGCCGCCGAGTCGCACGGCACGAGGTAAATTTCTAGTCTCACACTCGATCCGTATTAAGGACTCGAGGTATATACCGAGGACTTATCACGGCTGTGCCTGCCAAAAATGCTAACATTCCGATACACATACTCGAATGCGAGGAATACTATATAAATGGATTGCTGATGGATCCGAGGGGCGAGGACAAGCAACAGCGGAGAGTATCAACTGCATGGGAACCATCAAGAACTGTGAAACAGATAGGTCAACACGATGGTTAATGATCGGAAAGATATATAGTTAGTTCCGAGTCAGAGAACCGAGATTCGACAACAGAAACATCCCGAGGGAATTTCTTTTAGACGGCACTTCCTATTGCATTCGGTTGAAATCATCACGGAAAAGAAACTGCATGCAAACGAACGAAAAGTTTCAATGTCTCACCTTTCAAGATGGTCGCATCCAAGGTTGCGGCCAAAGAGCCTTGCGATCAGCGGGGATTATATGAGAGAGAATTGCATCTCCGACCAAAATAACAAGAAAAGAAAATCTTGTCCTCGTCGTGATTTTGTGCATTCTCACGACACGACAGCCGACGGCCTCAGGGGATAAGACGATAACAAAAACCCTCCACAAATCCTCTTCAAAGTTCTTTACTGGGATTCTGTGAGTGTTTTCTCTCAGGATATTCTACAGCTGGCGTATTATCTTTTGTAATTTTGCTCGAATTTTTTTGGGTTTGCATCCAGATCGTTTGCTGGGATAGTTTGTTTATCTTGGATAACTTTTCTGTTGCACTATTGTATTTCGTATATTCGGCTTTTTGTTAGAGCGATATTCTGTTCTTCCTTTGTTTCTCGAATATTGACGTGCCTTCGACAATCTATATGCTAACCATGCACAAAAGGTCCACCAACCATGGAAGGAGCTCTTCCGAACTTGTCCGTCGAACCAGGACCCTCCATTGTTCAAAGTATGAGTTCCATCCACGCGCTTCACAGTTGTGCTCATCATTCATGCAGCGGTTGATCCTAATGCACCTCCTGTGAAGCGCAAACCAGGTAGACCCAAAGGCAGTGGAAAAAAGCAGCCTTCAGAAAATCCTCCAATCATCGGGGAAAAGATCAAACGGCCCGTTGGTCGGCCCAGAAAAGATGGTCTCCCTGCTGGCTCCGTTAGCGCCCGCCGGGCCAGTCAGCTGCGCAAGTCTGCTGGAAAACCCCACCCAGAAGCTACGCAGCTACCCCCAGGCGTACCCTTTCCAGGCGTAAGTACCATCACCACCCTATGACCCACTTTTATATCGTTCTTGACTAGGCGTATTATCCTCAACATCCCGGAATTCCAAATTGGCAGACTGGGTTTGCCCCTCTAGGTGCTCAGCCTTCTATCTCAGCACCCCCACTTCACATCTCCAATGGCTCTGTTGGTGGGCCCTCCCATCAACAATACCACCTCGATCCCAGTCTTAACAGGGATGAGTGGGCTGAGCTTCTGCGAACGAAGCCTGATGCATTCTTGCAGTCCTTGCTCGCATCCCTCGCAGCTCCGAACCCACTTCCCAGTGCAGGGCCGTCCGTCGAGGACGCCTTCAAGTCCCACCTCAGTTCGCTCGCCCCGTCCACTAATCAAAGCAAAGATGCTCATTCTATACCCTCTCTGTACTCCATCCTGAAAACGTTCTGGCTTCCATCATCTCCAGCTTATCTCTCTCTTATCGCTTCTGGTCCAAACTCTCGAACCCTCTCCGAGCACAGATTCCTTTACTGGGATCCTCTCCCACTCGTGTTCAATGGCATCCCGTGCTTCAGTTGTTCTTCGCTGCTCACCAACCGTGGGCGTATCAGATCAGGTCCGATCAAGGTCTATGACCTAGAAAAGCCTTTCTTTATTATCGGCTGCGAATATGTCTGTAAAAGCCCAGCTTGCGTCGCAAACACGACACCGGAAGGTCGCAAGTATGCAAGCACTGACGCCTCGATCATGCAAGCCCTCCCGTCCAGACTCAAGGACGAGTTCCCCGCCAGACTGCTTCAAGGTGACTCGGACATGGGATGTGGGACGAATGTCTGGAATTGGCACGCGATGGGGGTTTCTAAGTCGCTCTGGAATATGGTCAAGGGTTGCCTAAGAGTCGGCATGTCCAAGGACGCCATCCTTCATGTCATCGGTGCCATCCAGAGCCCACTCAAGGATGACAGGGAAAAACATGAGGAAGAGGAAGAGGAAGAAGAAGAAGCCGCTGGTGAGGATGCCCGTGGCCTTTCTGCCGTGGCCCAGCCAGACAACGGCGCCCTCACCAATCCTCAAGTACGCGTCCCCCGTATCTTCGCAGTCGTTCGTAATTCTAACAATCCGAGTAGCACACTTCCGACGAATATGATAATGCATGGAAAGCGAACAGTGCGGCTGCGGAAGCAGGACCAAGTCAGGCTCCTGCACCACAAATTCAACAGTCTCAGTCACAACCTCAGGGTCATCCTCAAGGTCCATCTCAACCTTCTTCCTCTACGATGGCTAGCGTACCTCCTGACGTTCAAGCGCCATCTGCGACCCCCGCTCAGCCTACTGCTTTCACATTTGCGCAACCAGGTCCTTATGTAAGCTATCCATACGCTGCATATCCCTACTTCCCCCAGCCTGCACAAAACCAAAATCCGCCTCCCCCTGCACATCCCGGAGCGGATCAGAATGGGTTGAAGAGGCCATTCGGATATGGCGAAAACTCGTCCGAAGTCGCCATTCTTGAACCCTCCCAGAAACGTACGCGACACTGTTGCAAATGCGGTTCCCAGGATTGCAAAGGCAAAGGCGGCCGCACGTTTTGTCTCAATGCCTGCCAGGACTGCGGAAAGATCGACTGCCGTGGTAGGAACAGCCGGCGTCCCGACAAAGTTTGCTCCGAGGCTTGGGTTTGAGAAAGATGTTGCTAAAGAGAAATGATCAAACAGATACTAGTTTCGGTGGTATTGACTGAGAGCCCGTCGTATTTCTGTTTTCGGTACGAACTCGGAATGTGTACACATGATAGGTGTGTTTTGGATAGAAGTGTCGATTTGTATTTCCTGTATTCTTTTGTCTGTTGGCATGTACTCCGAGAGGGACATACCAGTGCCACTCGGAACACAAGAGGCACCAGTCTGCGTAACCTCGGGATGGAAAAACCACGCAGATGCTTGTTGGATTTGTCCATGAGTCGACAGACGACTGGGTTAAGAGCTGGGTGCAGACCCAGTGATACAGGGTCATGGAACCAGATCTGGCCTGATCCAGGAAATTTTCGGAAAGCGAATCGTGGTCTGCTCCTCAATTGTAATCATCGATGACGGTCGGAATATAGAACGTGAGGACCCCCCCTGCATCGGCCACATCTCCGATATATACGTACAGAATCGCGCAATGATTCTGACAAATACCTAAGACAATGAAGGTAGATATTGGAGATCATGTAGGAGGTGAAGGAGACGTACAGGCGATGGTTGTAGTGGAAACTACATGACTGCTGAGAAATTTGATGAAGCTGCGAATGGATATATGCACGGAGAACATTTTTTCGGGATCTGGATTTTCAACCGCTTCGGGCTCTGGCGCATTTTCGTCGGGGGCCTGTCCTGAAGCATCGTGTTCCATGTTTTCAGAATTGGGATGATTATGCGAGGAGAAATCACACACGCATTGATGGGTTCGCGCACCCAACCCATTGGGTTTCGAGTTTGACCGTGTCAGTGCTGATTGCGACTTGAAGTTTACCGCTATTGTTAGCCCTGAGGGCCAACACGTCAGAGAGAGGTCGAAGTCTCTCAGCAATGGTGCGCATCTTCTGCAATTGGGGCAGCAGAATGGTGACCTGAACCACGCTCTCTTTAATCCGTTGTGCGGAACTCAGAGGTCGGACGAAACATACGTCTGGTTCAGGACATAGGGGTTCTCGCAGTTTGTCGACATCAGAGGGACGCATCACGTCGATTCTGACATCGTGCGTAACGCGTACCTTTCGACCGGACCGTGATACGCCGAACATCTCGAAGCTGAGTATTGCCTGGTCGTTCTTCTTAGCCAATTTCATGACAAGCTCATCTGCGTCATATGTTGGCAGAATTGCAGCGGCTACTGATGAAGAAGACGCAGAAGAAGATGATGACCGAAGCGCAGAAAGAAGTGCTTCTGTCGAAAGCGACACTGTTATTTTGTTATCCGCGTTCGACTGTATCCGATAGTTTGTAAAGAGCGATTCGACCTTGACTACACTGTGCACAGACAGTCGGACGATTCGAAGAAGAAATTAGTAGGCTCGCGGGCCACTCACGACCAGACCTGGATGCCACCTTCGTTGGCATCATCATTGCAGATGATGTGCATCTCGTTCTCAGTGAACTTGATAATGCATTTCTTTTGCAGTTTCTCTACTGCTTGTATTATTCCTGCATCAATTATGGTGAGTCAAGTTCAAGCGTGTAAGAGGCTGAACTTGCGGAAGAATACTGGGATATTTTCAACTGTTGCTCTGAAGCGCATTGTCTAGTGGAAGACAGAGGACAGAGTCGCGAAAGCGCGACACGAAGATGGGACACGGTCACGTGCAGAGACGAGCGGGTGTTGCCGAAGAGACTGATTCGCGCTTCGCTTCCGCACAGGGTTAGGTCGACTCGAGGACCAACTTGCTTTCATTCTTCTTCCCGTACAGTCATGTCCAGAGAAATTATCAACATACAGGTAATACAACAATTTATTTTATGCTCCGCAGTATCTGATCATTTTACACAGGCTGGCCAGGTAATTGAGCCTCTGTGGAATCGAACTGCGAACCCTAATGCCTGACCGAAAAAATCCAGGCCGGAAATCAAGTTGGAGAAAGATTTTGGAAGATGCTCCTTGCCGAGCATGGACTGGACGACTCAGGGGTGCGCTCACAACTTATCAATGGCTGAAAATGACCTAATGGCATTTGAACGGTCGTGTGCTTTCCAGATGTATGTGGGCAAGGATCCTTTGCAGATAGCACGTGTCAGTGTTTTTTCCCTTCGACATTAAAACATTGCGCTCACTCTACTTTTAAGGCTGGCGTGTACTTTACGCCCATCGAATCGAGTGGCCCGACCAAGTATGTTCCCCGAAGTGTTCAGATCGATCTGGAGGCCGGAGTTTGCAATCGTGTTGGTACCCACGGTGTCGTTCGCACAAACAAGGGTTAACGTCGTTATAGTTGAGATCAGGGCCCCTCGGAGCCCTCTTTCGACCAGATACCTTCTTCACTGGCGACTCAGGGGCTGGTAATAACTGGGCAAAGGGATGTGAGTTGCAGCATTATCTGTGACTCCTACTCCAAACTCATTCTTTCTCGGAGGTAGACTACACCGAAGGTAGTACACAAAGCATGTAGAGCATAGATTTTGCCTTAACCATTCATAGGTGCCGAGCTGATTGATCCTATTATGGATATCATCAGAAGGCAATCGGAGGGATGTGATGCCCTTCAGGGTTTCCAGATCATCCACTCCCTCGGTGGAGGCACTGGTGCTGGCCTAGGTTCTCTGCTCTTGTCCAAGATACGCGAGGCAAGCGATATATTATCATCTTGATGCACTTGTTTATTCTGATTATCGACAGGAATTCCCTGATCGGATGCTTCAAACTTTCTCAATTTTGCCATCACCAAATGTCAGTCTGCCAGTCATGCGGTAATAGCTAAGCTGACAATACAATCACCATCAGGTATCGGAAACTGTCGTAGAAGTCAGTACTCGATTTTATTTATTTATCAGACTTCTAACTGGCAAATAGCCTTACAATGCCTTACTTTCTATTCATCAATTGGTTGACAACTGTGATCTCACGATTTGCATCGATAATGAAGCTTTGTGAGTACGTTCAATCCATCATACTTCCAGACCACTAAGTACAAGCAGGTATGATATTGCTGTCCGGACGCTCAAGATCAAGACCCCCAACTTTGATGACCTCAACCAGGTAAATTCTTTGAATCAGCGGGCAGCATGGTTAATGATTCTGAGCTTGCATGCAGCTCATTTCGAAAGTTATGTGCGGTGTTAGTACCAGTCTTCGATTCCCTGGCCAGTTGAACGGGTATGTTTTCTTTGGTGCACAGCAACATGAGTCTTAGTGGAATCACTTCGCCAGTGACTTGCGGAAGCTCGGCATGAACTTGATTCCTTTCCCCCGAGTAAGTCCGTAATAGCAGCGTGATTTGTCTGGTTATAACTCTAGTTCGCAGCTTCACTTCCTTATGCCAAGCTTCGCGCCTTTCTATGACCCTAAGGCCCAAGCCTTCCAGAAGCTCTCTGTTCCGGAACTAGTTTCATCGTAAGCGAAATGCCTTGCCGGCTCAATCTGCTCTTTGAACTGTTTAGGCTGTTCGATCGCCGAAACTTGTTGGTCGCATGCGATCCCCGATTTGGGTGAGTCACAATCGCCTCTTTCAAAGTTGAATGCACTGACTTGTCTAGGCGATACCTGACTGCCGCATGTATTTTCCGAGGCAATGTGGCGTCTAATGATGTATGTGGCTTTCATTTACCTGCCGAATCATTACTCATTCACGTGCTTCCCCACAGGCAGAGGTATGGACTAGATTCCTCCGTTATCGCATTACTCACCTCGTGGCAGACTTCGGTTGCACAATTGCAGCGCAAGAACTCCAACCTTTTCGTAGAGTGAGCATCAACGTATCCCGAAATACAACTCACTCTCAAGCACAAAATAGGTGGATCCCTGATAACGTTTCTGTGTCGTTATGCTCAGTGCCTCCAGTCGGGCAACCACAGGTCTGTCACATCGCACTTGTCTTACGCAGTCATCTGAAGTCGACTAGGCCGCCGTCGCACTGGCGAACTCAACTTGCATGCAGGAACTTTTCAAGCGTAACCTTACACAGGTCTGTACCATTATATCCAAATAAAATACAGGTGCTGACTTCTGTGTGTTCAGTTCTCCTTGATGTTCAAACGTCGAGCCTTCCTTCACTGGTACACAGGGGAGGGAATGGACGTCATGGAATTTTCCGAGGCGGAGAGTAACACCAATGATTTAGTGTAAGGCTCCCTCCTAATTGTGCTATTCACAGCTAATTTTCCTTCCTCTTATCGCGGTCCAGCGCTGAATATCAACAGGTGTGTTCCCTAATTTCGGGTCCCGCGGACTGCTCTAACATCATCACAGTACCAAGAAGCCACTGCCGAGGAAGAAGAAGTGGAAGAGGCGGAAGAACAATAATGCTCACTCGGCTATCAAGGTCGTGTTTGCCTTTCCTTTTACCTTTTTGATCTTCTCAAGCTTCTGGATCTTATCGTGGACACCATATAGTCGGATTTTATGTTTTCGTAATTCACGTTCAGTCTCAGTCTCAGTACATCTTGCATGCTTGCCGTTCCACTCAGTGGCGTGATGTTCTCACATTCTGCTACAAGTTAAAGCCATGACTGGAGCACGCGGGTAGTTGATGCTGACTGATTTCTTCTCGGACGGCTGATAAATTACAGGACCCCACGAACCGAGGCTCAGGCTCATGGCGATCGAGGTGGTGTCCCCTCATGGAAATAGATGTCTGCGGACCTGGGGCATTACGCGGGAAATCCTCGGCGAAACCAGAAATTCAGATTGAAGCGGCACTAGTCCCTGTGACATCGGAGACGGACCGCATCCCCAGAAACATAGGCTTATGGTATTTTCTGCCACTGGGGAAAGTGTGGGGTATAAAAGCGGGTCATCTGAGTTCTCTCTCTCCATTCCTCCTTGTGATAACTGACCTACGTTCGCTATGGAGACTGTCGAGTTGCCTACACGGTTTGTTGACCTGAAACGCGAGATTGTCTCGGCCACCACGGAAGAACATCTCACTCAGTCATGGAATCTCCTCCTCAGCGAGCTCGCTACTCGCACTGCCGAGATCGCAAAGGCCGGTACTAATGTAAGTCTGGTTGTCGACGTATGCCTTGACCTTCAGGCTGAGACCACTCGAAAGTTCGTTCCCCAAGTTAACTATGCAGACTTGGAGAAGTTGACTCCCGAAGAAATCGATGTGATCCGCCGCAAAGGATCAGTCGTCATTCGCGGCGTTGTTGACACCAAACAAGCCTCTGGATGGAAGACGGAGCTTGAAGAGTTCATCAAAGCCAACCCACATGCGGAAGGTAAATGCAGTCACTCAGGACATCGATGCGTTCCTTATACCCTTCGGACAGGTTTTCCCGAAAATGACAAGCAGTTTTTCCACCTTTAGTCCGTCATTCTCATCTGATTATGAGCATCACTGATTATTATGATTGTAGCTGGACTCGCCCACAGGTCGAAGCCCGTGCTCACCCCAACGTTCTGAAGGCCTCTGCTTGGCTTAACAACCTATACCACGTCAAGTCTGGAAAGACGCTTGAGGGTGTCGATCTCAACGTTCCCTTGGTATATGCTGACCGCTTCCGCATTCGCCACCCTGGTGTCCAATGGGGTAGTCACCCGCCTCACGTCGATGGTGAGTCACCCACCTTGAATGGGTCCTGGTCCGTGTCTCAGTCTTCTGTAGGTGGTTCTATCGAGCGATGGGAAGACGAAGTTTTCCGTCGCTGCTTTGACGACATCTTGAATGGAAACTGGCGCGAGCATGATCCTTACGAGCTCGAGCACCGTCTTGACGCGCGAAGCTCTCTGTATGGAAGAGCAGGGCAGGCGACTGTTCTGAGGACCTTCCAGGGTTGGTTGGCCATGAGGTAGGCGATACTCGTTGCTGCTTACACTAATCATCTAATTATCCACCTCACGAAAGCGCTCAACGGCGTGACTCCGTACGAGTTGCTATACAAACGGAAACCCAACCTGAAGAACTTA
>JBBPRG010000121.1:0-21656 GCA_038092895.1 Chalciporus pseudorubinellus | reverse complement strand
AGATCGTCCTTCGGTTTGCCAAGGAACATGTACGTTTGCCCGTTAGAACCTCGAATAGTGATCTTGCGAGGTTTAGCAAGAGAGCGCATGATTTCGATCTCATCGGAGAACTCTGTAAAACAGTTAGTATCAGTACCTCTCATTGTGTGTACATTATACCTTCAAACGTAGGGGCAGTACTTGGGAAAGGTGCATGAGTAGAGTTTTCAGTTGTAGACGATGCAGGGGGCAAGTTAGCAGTGAGAGACTCTTGAAGCGGGATCAGTAGTCTCGATCTCCCGAGCGCAGCCAGCTTGGGGAATTCGCGTTTCATGCTAAGTGTCTTGCGATCATCATCGATGGGATGATTGCATAATTTGAGTAATTCCTCTGTCATCGCACGCGATTGAACTATGAGCGCCGGGAGCTCCGTCTCGGCATTCGCGGGATCAGTCTGTTTTCGCATCACTTTAGTCAAGCGAAGACAGTACAATGTTCGTAAGACGTACCCGGAGAGCATCAAGTATGGCCCGCCCACGCGACCCTCGGTCGGACTTGGTAGACTGTACCACGGAAGCGAAAAGCCACAATGCTTGATGGGGGTACTCGCGGATGACTTTGCTTATAATCTTCGATAAGACAGCGAACACCTTCGCATTGCTATGTCCGACCCGAGATACGATTTGAGGGAATACGGTGAACCACTGCAGCCAAGTCAATGGTAGTGATCGCATGCTCGGATGATCAAAACTTGCCTTGTATGCGGGAATACTTTCCACCGCGGTGCATATCGCACTATGAATCTTCGGGAATATCTGATGACCAGCTGTTTTTGGGTTTTCTCCCAAGTCTAGCCATAGCGTGAGCATGCGTGGAATGGCTTGATACACATATTTCGAGCCTAGTGTGACGGCTTTGGCGTAGTTTCTGACTGTATGCGCATGCATGCGAATACCACTAGAAGATGTCTCAGTCTTTGTCAGGTTGCGAGACATTCTTTTACATACCGCTCTTCATTATCAGGGGAAGGGAGTAGTTTGAAGGACTGGTCATGGAATCTTCCAAGATGGTACAAAGCGCTCTCCATCATGGTGCCTTGGGCTGTGGCGGTATTGAATGCTTTGAGGAGTTGAGAAGGTTCGAATCGGTCGGACTCGTTCATCCAGCGAGCAACCAGGATGTGAGCCTATGTGGACAATATGGACATGTGTCAGTACAATTGGTTCAAGACCAATACAAATGCTTGCCTTTGCCCTCATGCGCTTGAACTCGATGTCTTCGTCAGCTGTCAGATCTATCGTATCCGGATCCTCCGTGATACCGCTAAGGCGCATTGAATTCTCAAGCTCCTGGAGAGCTCGTAACGGCTCCCCAGTTGCCTTCACGAGCTTAGCACTCTCCATAAAGTAGAACCGGGCATTACTCTGTTGTGCTTGGAGCGTGGCCGAGTATGCGGTTTGCCATTGCTTGGCTTTGCGAGCAATCTTGGCACTAGCAATCCACGACTGACCAATCTCCTTGGTAATCAAAGATGTCGTGTTTGGGCTGTGGAGGACGGTCAAGGTTTGATGTTCAGTCATGATTACAGCTCGACTCACTTCAGAGCAAACGCCGTACGCCGCATGCTGAGCACCGCTTGTCGGACACGGAAATTAGGGAGGGTAGCGTCAAACCGAGCAGCGAGGGCAGTGCCGAGAGATTTCATCACCTCCTTCCGACTTTGAGAACGAGCAGGGTTCCCAAACACAGCGTCATGTATCATTTCCAACTCGTGGACCATATGGAGATCCAACAACGCGTCATAGGATTGGCGATAGCCTTTGGCACCTGCGGCAGCAATGGGAGACCCCAAGACAGCCCGTGCATTGAATACCGCGGATGCGACTTCAGAAGTGTCTCCCGCACGCATGGCCAAGAGTACTCGGGCTTTCATGATGTATGGGGATGTCAGCTCGTTGTTAGCAGTGATCCTTTGGAGATCATCCCAGGCACCCATCATCCAGGCACTTTCTGCCTGGAAGCCTGCCAGTGCGGACTCCCAGTCGGGATTTCTGACGAGCACTCCTTGCACGTGAGTTCTCAGGGTGTCTGATGCAGAAGTCGTTAGAACAAGGATAGATAAACACGCATAAGGAACGAACCGTAGTGTCCGAGATTTCTCAGACAGCGCAGAAGACCCAAGTGGAACTCGAGGTTGTCGGGAGATTGCTGGAGTAGGACCTCCCAACAACTTTGCGCAGAAGTCCACTGTCCAGTACTCTCATGTTGTCGAATCTTGTGCTCCAAGGAAGGGGAGATAATGAGCATGGATATCCCCTCCATCCCATCAGGCTCGTCGAGCTGGGCGTATATCTCGTGTAGACGTTCGTAATGAGGAGCGAGTTCTTTCGGTGATGCGGTCGTTTCTCGTTCTCGGAGAGCGACAATTTGCCGCTCAAAGTTCATCAGAGATCTCGCGTAGGCCTTGCATTGGAGCGTGGCTTTGGCCATCAGGCCATGGTTGATGCTGGAGAGCATAGAGTCTATGCGGACAAGCTGCTCTTCGTTTTCTGATCCAGCATAGTTGGCTCGGGAACGTTTGTTACTCTCCGCCTTCTTGGAATCCTGGCGCAGGATTCGCACATACTTGCTCAGGTGGTCGAGCAGCATGAAGACGACCTAACCGTGCGATGTGAATGACAACAAATTTATCAAAGGAAGAAGACCAACTTGGGCACTAAGAAACTTCTTGTCCGCAGTGGAACGACTACCTTCATTAACTTGGTCTTCAAGCACGGCCAAAAGCTCCACGCGAATGTCCTGCACGTCCTTCTCCGCACCAGACGACAGGATGTTCAGAACAAGATGAGGCAATAGGTGATGTGCCACTCCAACATCTTTGCTCCTCAAAGCCGGCTGAAAGATGCTGAAGATCTTCTGCGCCGTTGCTCCTGAAGCTCTCGAAATGAGGTACCCCGTCCACAGTTGGAGCCATTCTCGGTATGTGCTTTGTCGCGGATAAATAGGGTGCTCGAGCGGGGTTAAATGACCTGCAAGGTTTTTGAACCGACCTTCTAGGAGGGGCGTGACCGTCTCGAGAACGTGCTTTGGAAGACTGTTCCACCTGTTTCGCACTTTGACCGGGATCGAGGTAGTACCCCTGGGACTCGAAGTCACGAGAGATGGTGTGAAATTGCAGAATTTTAGAAGCTCTTGGATGCTGTATGCGAGGTGACCTTGGTATTTGATATCACTGGTCGAGCGGAAAGCACCGACGAGTACGTCCTTGATAAGATGCATTGCGAAAAGAACGGACTCGTTCTCGTCCGTGAAGTTGCTCCGTACGACCATTCGCGAGTCACTCGAACCGATCTCGCAACGATCTGGATCGATGGCTCCGAGGATCCCCATACATTCGAAGGCCAACAGTCGCATTCCCTCGATACCATCCCCATCGCGGGAAGCGATGGTGAAAAGAGACGACTGCAGCTTTCCGACCAAGGGGTCAAACGCATCTCCGGAAGATAAACTACGGACGAAATCGGGGTGGTCCACAGCCATGAGAGTTTTCAACTCTCCCAAGAAGTGCAGGGCGACAATATAGTTGTCACTGTTCAACCGCTCCACAATCTTTTGCAGCTTCTCTCGAGGTTCCCAGGAGGCCCTACGGCGCACGAGCTCCTCGTGAATATCAGCTAGTTCGGGGATGTTCCTCACATCCACCATGTCATCAAGATGCGCTCCTGATGAATCTCCAATGTCGAATACGATGAAACTGAGGCACTGTTTCGCGGTCTCCCGACAGGCTGGCGTTAATGCAGGCCATAGTGACACGAGGGAAGCGCTGGTTGCGACGATGTGGGTTCCGACATCTTGAGGAGCGAGGTTTTTAAGGAATACAAGCCACGTGGACAGCGTGACATCAGCGAGGTCCGGGATCAACGACATTGTTTGTAGCGTGGCCATGACCTACGACGGATCAGAATGACACTATGCACCGGCAAGTAGGGCTGGCTTACCTGAGGGGCAATATTGTGAATGGCATCGCGAGCATGAGAGATCAAGGCTCCCAATCCTCGAATGATCTGTCTTTTGACCAGTGTGGGCATCTTGCCTTGGATATCCTGTAACATCTCGCTCATGTTTGAAACGATACCGAGCATGTTACTCTTCAGCAAAGGAGCGAGATCGATGTTAGATGAGTCTTGACTTCCCCGGGCAGAGGACAAAATGCGAGCCACTTTTCTCAGTGCGCTTGCGGCCTGTAAAACAGTGGTGTCACCAAGAGCGAAAGAAGATCACGAAATAAGGTTCTTACAGATGCTGCTTCGTCGGCGTTCTCATTCCCTAACATGAGCATCAACTGTGCTAAGAGTGGGAACAAAACGGGATTGATGATGTTCCAAATGTCAATCGAAGGATCATTGGCGTCTTCCCTGATAATCTTCAGGATCAACTCTAAAGCTTGGTTCGTTTGACCGGGTCCTTGAAGTATGAACACACGAGCCAGAATCCTGGGGGCATGATTGAAAAACAACACGGAGGTTTTTCTGCCTAATTCGACAGAAATATCTTCGAGCACTTTGACCTCACGCTCGGCGAAGAGATGGGGAAGAGTTTCCATGAGTGTGATCTGCAGCAAATCGGTTGGGTAAACGGCCATGAATCGAGCGGTATCCGCAAATAAATCCGGGTTGGTGCACTTGCGCGCAACGATGAAAGGTGCGATTCTGGGAAGAAACGGGGACAGAAATCCTTGTGGTGCCCTTTTGTACCACTTCGTCAACTCGAATAGCTGACGTTCACGTTAGCTCGGCTTCAGGACACTCGCAGTACGCTCACCTGTCTCGTCGCAATGCTTTTCAGCACTGGATTGTGCTCCCCAAGCTGCGAGACCAAATTAAAGACCACTTCTTCAAGAACATCTTGTCGAGCATCGCTGGAGGGTGTCAAATGACGTCCAACATAACTCTTATAAGCATAACTCACATCCCGATCAACCCTAGCGTAATCAGGGTCGTCTCTTTGATCGAGGTCCGGGTACCCGTAAGAAGAAAGCGAAGTAGATGAAAGAACGGGGCTTCGATCTTCGCCCAACCTTCCAGTTCCTTGGTACAGACTTTAACGAGTTGGGCCAGGGCTTGACTTTGAAATGTATGAGTACTCGGAAGGTCAGGCAGGTTATTACAACGACCTACCCAGCCAATAGCCTGGGGGACCTGGCTTTGTCGGATAACCCACGCTGGACCAATTCCAAGACAAACGTGTTATTGTTGGCAAGGAGGTCGACGGCATGATGCTTGACGATGGTGGAAATAGCACGATAAGTGCTTCCGCGAGCCAGCGGAGTAACTTCCTTGGCGGGGCCAGCGAGAAGCTCGCTTAATAACGGAAGTACTGATTGAACCGGAGGGACAAGTGAAGAGCCCTCGTCAAAACAGAAAGGCAATTCTGAGACAACAGACGCCAGGTAGTCGGCAATAGCAGCTCTGACAGCGGACGACCTGAACAATCGTTAACACTGTTCCGAAGTTGCAATCGATTGGTTACCTGAATGGAATGTTTCTCAGCAGTTGCAAGCCCCTCCTCGCAAACATGGTGTCGGGTAAGGCATCGATGGATATCCATTCAAGTTCGCTTGGGTCAACAACAGACCGAAGCACGCGAGTGGCTTGTATGCGCCAACCAGTCCCTTGCGCCACCTGGACTTGACCACCCGCTTGCAATATTTCGATATCGTGAACAATCGTCTGCCAATCGTCATATCGTGCGTTACCCTGAAATAATCCCTTCACAGCCTCGAGTCCCGCACTATCCAATTGTCCAAGGTGCTTGTGCAAGAACGTCGACGCGAGGACCTTATGAGATCAGTTAACTCGATTTTCCAATACGTCCAAGACACAGAACGAACTCGTAGCTCAGCCCCGGCCTCCCCCCATTCCTCTTTTGCCAAAACACCAAGGATAGCAGTTGCGTGAGACGGGGTCAATCTCATACAGCTGTCTCCTTTGTCAGACAAAAAGGAGGAAAGCACCTTCACGGAGGGATGAGGCGGATTCTTGGGGCCTTCTTCCAGTTTATGGATCAAAAGGCGAGGAAACAAGACCCCAAGAACATTCCGAAAACTTTGACTCATCGGAAGAGCGACTTGGGCAGCTTGGATCGTACGGAGAAGACATCGCGCCCGAACCGCTTCCGGAGCTGGACAACTAAAACAATATTCGAAAGTCAGATGGATGGCTTGTGCAGTACGCCGCAGGATGTCATTGGTGAAGCACTGAGAATCTTCCGACTGCTGCAAGGTCTTGGTAACGATATCAATGACAACGCTGCAGAAGACGGGCAGGAAGGATTTGCTTGGTAGTCTGATGACGTCCACGGTCCCTGGAGGGATCTACTTTGATTCAGAACGAATTCAACCAGTAATATATTGAGAAAAATCGTACAGGAGTATCTACTTGGGTGATACCTGCTGGCTTCAAATGGGGTGTCGAATAGAACTGAACATCCAGTGGAAACCGATCCTGTGGCGTGCTCAAGATCTCTGCGAGCGTGAGGCAAGCACGGCACTCTGATAGTCAATAATGACTTACCTTGCGTCAAATCCAGAACCTCCCACAGATGTGAGTAAACTATCTTGCGCTGAGTTGACGCTGAGGTCTCGTTTCTGAAAGGAGACGCGAATATCTGACACAAGATGAACACCAGAATACCAGACGCCTTGAAGTAAATGGTAGTCGGATCTGCATCATGCCCCAAGCTATCGTTGGTGTCTTCGAGCCAAGAGTCCGCCGAAACGCAAAGGCCTAAAAGTCTCACGAAGAGGTTCTTCACCAGGTCGTCCTCCCCATGGTAGAGAGATTGGTGCTCGTGCGATTTCTGATCGAGGACGCTGAGTGAGACATGTGTGAGCGTGATGCGTTCATTGTTTGTTCCTCGCGTGGTGGGGGTAAAGTAGGGAAACTGGCCAATGAGCTCGGAAAGCCCTGATATCATCGTCACCCAAGACGCCGTGTCGTGAATGGGCACGGCTCCAACTCCCTGAGTTGGGTTGAGCAAGGACTTCATGAACTCTAGGAGTTGCTTCGGAGCCGCTGCGCCTGTTCCATGGGGGGTCTGAAAAGTCGCTGGGATGACGCTGCTTGACGGTAGGTCGCTCATGGAAGCGAGGATGAAGAAACAGCAGACGAACGACAATGAACGCGCGACGCGTCCAAAGGTGTTACCCAGATTACGTAAATACCACAGCGATACACGAAATGAGATGCATCACCCAAACATCCTACTTGCGACCAGCACGTCGTTTTTCCCTCTCTTTCTCCCTCTCCGCGGCCTTCTGCTCTGCCCTCTCCCCTTCCAAAGAACTGAACACCTTGTTCATACGCTCCTTGTACGTACGGTCCTTCTCCATTTGTTTCTTGTGTTCCACAGACGCAAGGAACTTTGCATCCTTTCGCAATTCGCGAATTGCCCCTTTGCGTTCCTGCTTGACCTGGTAACGTAGTTTCGACGCTTCGTTGCGATCTCGATCAGGGTCCTGTTGGCGGAGATATGATGATGAACTTGATTCGAACTTGGGGATATACGTGGGAATGGGTATTGGCTTATGCACTTGGAGCAAGAGGGATTTGCGGGACTGACGTGCAAACTTCAATAAACGTCTAATCTTATCACGAACAATCGTGACGCGAGTCTGCTGATCAGTGTAAAACTCCGCTAAATTGACCAATTATAGGGAAGAACGTACCTGGGAGTCTTCTGATAACTTTCCGCATTGCAGGCCAGAGAGAACGAGGTCGATGGGCTCATAGAGCTCAATGAACCCATCCAGTGCTTTGTACATATCCGCGAAACGTTCCAAAAGACTGAGTGATAATCCCAAAGCGTCTATTTTGGATTGCTCGGTGAGCTTTCCCAACATCAATTGCGTCAAGTCAGGCTTTCGAGCCACAAGGGTGATGGCTGATTGCACGTTAATAGCCAATGGCGTGCACAGGTCGGATCGGAAGTCCGGTAAAGGAAAGATGCCAGGCATAGATTTTACACTGGCGAATCCGTGAGGAGCCAGATGGAGTATGGCATTAATCGCGAAGTTGACAGCTTCAGGAACAAGTCGCTTGGATAAGGATTCATATTGAAGGAACAGGGAAGACAGGAACAATCCGCAGCTGAGGTCGGTGAATGATCTGACGCGACACAATCCGAGGTATGCTCCCATCAATAGCCGCGCAGGAGAAATGACAGGATGATGCATATCGCTGGTCGGCCAGATAACACCTATCACCCGGAGGAGAGACAATTCGGGGATACCAGGCCATGTTCTCGAACCTCGATCCAAGGCAACAGTCGCTAGGCCACGCTTAAGGTTCTTGTGCATGAGAGACAGTTTCTCGACGAAGTACTGCGCCGATTCAATGGGGTACGATCGACTGAGTGCGAACAGATGTGGAGTGAGAGCGGACAGTAATGTCATTCGTGGCGCAGGCGGTGAAGTAATGTGCAGGATATGGTCAACCAAGACTCTCGTCAAGTCCTATTTTGCGTATTAGACCCGATAGACTGCATCGTACCTTCAGTTGAACTTACCTGCAACTTGAATTTGTTGTCAGGGGCGAGGCTGTGGTGAAACAGGGTACGGATGCGTTGAACCACCGTAGGGACGTTAGAGTCGTGCACCCCTTCGACAATTTCGAGGAATTCATCGTGACTCTCCGGAGCGGGGTACGTATAGGGTAGTTCCTCCTCCGACTTCGAAGTTTTAGATGTTCGCGAAGTCTTGAGTTTTGTTGTCATTTCGCCGGTCTCTTCTGAATCCGATGCTTCGCCACTGGAGTGTTCGACCTCGCCGAAACCATCATGTTCGTCATGTTCGTCCTCGTCCTCGTCCTCATCATCATCATCATCATCTTTTTCTCCTTCGTCATGTTCATCGTCGTCGAGACCACTTCCCTCATCTTCATCGCCCTCAGACACACCACCGTCGACATCCGCACCGAGTCCAGGGCCCAGTCCACCTATAGGCTCAACCTCCACAAAATCATCATCGAGATCGTCACCTCCACGGACGCGTTTCCTTTTCCGCCCAGTACCGTCTTCGTCGTCACTCCCAGGATCTTCACCCAACATCCGTAGCCTCCGTTGTTTCTCTGCCTTTTCGAGAGCTTCCTTCTGCTCCAAAGCCAACTCCTCCTCCGTTTTGGTTCGATCCTTTGGCTTCGCCCTTTTGTCGAAAGCAAGCTCGCGTACTTGTTTGTCGTAGTCCATAGTATCCTCATCGTTGATAGGTATTGGTGCTGCAAGCTTTGGAGCGTCGGCGGTGATATCCGCGGCTGACGGATCGGTGGAATGGAGTAACATCCTGAGCGAGTTGAAATCCTGATCGAGTTCATGTCGCATATTCTCCTCTTGTTCTTTCTCCATTTGACGACGCATCTATAAAGTAATAATTCAACACAAGTTCTATCTCAAACGAAAAAATCGTCGAATGATTACCTTGTGCGCCTTGCTTTTGGCAATGACCTCCGCCATGACTTCGGCCTTGGACTTCTTTCGACCGGGCTAAGAAAACTCGTTGAGACATTACCAACATGAACAAGTCAACATAGCTTACTTCCTCCTCTTCCTCCTCTTCCTCGTCATCGCTGAAACCTCCAAAGTGGGCTCTTTTGACAATCTCGCGGTCTAGTTGACCTCCTGCACAAGCTGTTAGAAACCCCTCTCGAAACCTCCAACTTACTCACCTTCCTCGTCCTCGTCCTCATCCACCGGCATCAATATATCATCAAAGTCATCCATTTTGGAAAGGCTCTGGCCATAATGCGTAAGCTCCTCTTCGTTCTCCAGGTCGAACACTGAAGCTTTCGATGCACGCTGTCTTTCCCTCGTAAATCGCTCGAGCATACGTTCCTCCAGCGACATTGAAAGATCATTTTCACCAAACCGTCGATCGACGAGCCCACCGACGCGTCCTCTCTGTTTGATCTCTTTCAAAAGAGATTTTTCACGCTACACAATCACAAAAACGAACGTCAACCAAAAAATGTAACAGGTAGGAGAAACGATCTACTTGCTGCATCCCAGCCTGCTTACTCTGCGCTGGTCTTCCCATTGCCCCTTTGATCTTCCTACCTCCGACATCATGTTTCAATCGCGTGACTTTGACATCAAATGGATTGAGTTTTTGTTGGATCTCCTTTAGTTTAGCGGCTTTCTTGACTTTGTCATGTTCGGACGGAGGGGCGGATTTCTTTTTCTTGCCGCTGGGTCGGTTGATCCCAGCATGCGAAAGCGCGGACTTGAGCTGGGAGAGTTGTGATCCCTTGGCCATGTGGAGACTTGCTACTGGGTTCTAACGACGAAGAAATTAATTGTCACGCTCATCGTGACACGGGATCCATGTCACAGCATGACCAGCTCACAGGCACCTGAGCTGCTATTTGAGCTCGACATGTGTCCATTTAGGCTCTTGATAATAATTTGAAGCTAGACGCGGGCATTTCTCCAACTTGACTCCAAGGCAGTCATTCTACGATCCCCCGCTTGATCGCCAACGCTTTCGAAATATCGTTGCATCAGCTTGTCTCCGCTTAGCGGGGTTATCCGAGTCGGATTCTCCCAACCCCCGGTCCCTTCCCTAACGCGAATCCAACGTGGATAACGGCCCGTACCGACGCCAACTCGCAAAACGCACTCATTCTACTTGGTGGGCCCAAAATTCTCTATTTGGTTGGAGGAAGGTTCAAATGAAGAACATGTGTTACTCAGCCCCAGGTTCCTCACATACGGAGCCCCTCTTGGTGACGCAGTTGGTTTCCAAGGCTACGCATACTACATCGCCCGTGACCGAATGGACTCTATCGAGCTTCGAGGAGCATGCGCACTCTATCAACACCTGTCCTCAAACTGTCAACTACAGAATTCCCTCCGAACGAATGAATTTCAATCAAGGTTTCCGGAGATACAGCATCTGATTCCGACGAGTTCCTCTCATTCCTTCTGCTCGCGAGAAGGATAGGCCAGTGATAAGCCATGGGCCATGCGTCTCGATCGTTACTGCGCGCGCGATGTCATATTACTCACCGCTCGCGTCCCCAGGTTTGATAAAGTTGATTCTAACGGTCATCAACTGGACCCGAGTCGAGATAAGTTCTTAATTTAACAGCCACGTTTACGATTTGCGCGACACCATTCTTTCACATGGTATGCCAGATAGTGTACCACTGACAAACTCGACCAACGTTTACCGTTATTATTTTCGCAGAAGTCCCTTGCAGTCCCAGGCTTTCAACATCTGCAATCATTGCCGTCAAAGTGACGTGCTATGACAGGCTTGATGTGGGATGGAAGCTGTGGTCGCCAACAATCTATCCAGGAAGCTAAAGTAATCTAATCTACCGCCAACCCCCAAGCTTGGGATCCTGTACCTTTATACGGTGCATGTGCTTGGTGGAACATATGATCTAAATGCATCCCCCTGAACCTCGCGTAAATCAATGCAGATCCGGTGATAGCTATGATCGAACATATTTCGCTCAAGTCTTCGAATGCCATGACAGACCCACCGGGTACCTCTAATAGCGGAGGCCGCGACATCGCGTTTCGTCAACGTTGATCCTCCATGCCATCAGGTATGTCAGCTTGCCGTCTTCCCGGTCATGCTCGAATTAATTTGGTGTTGTGCACGTACGAACATGTTGGGCAAAGCAAGCGAAGGGCCAACAACGTGTACGCGTCAATGGTCTCACTTCATCTACTAGTATATAGAAGCATGAGCGATAAACAAACACATAAGCTGGGTTGCGATGAACGGATAAGCTGCGGTGTTAGCTCTCGTGTTGTGACGACGACTGCACTGCACCTTCTTCGCGACGCCACAAGAGGGATCAGCACCGAGAGGGTACATGTTAATCATATCGACTATCATATGGTATGAGGCCTTCCGGATCCATGCCTCGAACTTGTTCGCAGGACTATTTAGATCCGTGCGTGCGTCACATCGCTATATGATTGGCCATCCGGTATTTACTTTCCGCAAAACCGGGCAGGAACGTCCTCCGCTGTCAAACACCAACTGCGACAAAATTGCGGTTACTGGCTTGCCAGTAGCCGTAGTACATATTTGGATTCACTTCAAGTTGGGAATGTGTGGCGAATGGGACTAGCCATCCTGGAATAGCGTCATAAGCGCATTATAGAAATTTTGCCATCAGCGCAAACATTTTGCCAGTGCCTCCGGCAAGGCGCCCTTGACTCCCAAACAAAGTTATCGACTCGCTTCTGGGCACCTCGTGTTGTACTAGCAAGGTAAAGTTCTGTAATGAAAATTGGCCCACGAGGGCCCATTCTATTCTCCGCAAGGAAACCCCTGGTGGCAGAGTGACAGGGATCCGTAGCTTTTGTGCCCCTTTAGCCGTCGCCAAGTAATAGGGACAAAGCACAATGCCGACTCGATCACGCCACTCCTCGTGCAACAAAAAATTTCTAGTCCAAGGTATACTAACGCACATGCATTAACTAACACTCCGGTAATACTAGTACAGTCCAGTCCAGTCATTCTTGCTTGGCTGTTATTTTCGTACATTTATCTGTAGGGTATCTATCATCATAACAACAACCCCAAGACGAATGAAGGGACAAGCGGGTATTGACTTATGTATATGTGCAATATGAACATAGTCGACAGTTTGGTGGGAGCGATGCAGATGATACAAGTCGAAGAATGGGAACGGCGCTTTGCTTGATAAATATCGTTACTGTTTGCCCGCGCCATGTTCCGCCGCGTTTTTGAGCCGTAACTTTTAAATAAGCCTTGATCGTGTGGGGATTGAATAATGAAGAAGGTCAAGAGCGAAGTCGAAGGATAATAAATAAACACGAATGAGGTCTGAAGCTCATCGAATTATGATGACGGGGCCTCGGAAATGAGGGGTACGGACGACACCAAATGAGGCGACGCGTGGAGAAGGGGAGAACCCTGCAATGGTGCCTCAGACGTGAGACTTTGCATTGGCGCGAGCGATTGTGCCGACATGGTTGGCGAAGCAAATAAAACATTGCGTTGCGTTGCAGGTGACCCGCGGCGGAAGGTTTCTGGTTGACCCTGATACACGATCGGCTGTGGGTAATAATTAGGTGTAGTGGCGGCTTTGCGAGGTGGCGGGTGTGACTGTTGGAGTGAGGCCACGTCTGCAAGGGGCGTGTTGGGGAGGCGAATAGGTGCTTGAACGCCCGTGTCAACTGGAGGGCTCTGGGAACCGCGGGGGATGGGGAAGGTCTGGACAGCGGGAGAAGAGTAGGAAGACGAGTGACCCGATAGAGAGCCAGGAGTGGGAGGGTGAGAAGAACAGAGTGAAACTGGGAAGATAAGCATCGGAGAAGATAAGCAATCGATACGCGAAACTTACCACTGTCATCCCAGTCACTGGCAGCGCCACTACTCGACGCGTTGCTCGAAACCGAGCTACGACGGCCAAGAACACATTCGCGGGGTTCGGTCTTGACATGTGGTGAACCAACGACGGGGACAGTTTTTGTGGATTTTTTGTCTGCCTGCGTGCCAGTGGCCTTGCGCGTTTTTCCGCCTGCACGAAGCTCGTCGAAGCGCAAAGGACGAGGACGAAGGTGAGTTCGCTCATACAGACCACATTTGTTACAGACGATTTTCCCGGGGTTGAGAGTAGACCGACGCCAAGAAGGAGGTTCGGTTGTGTGGCAGTTGAAACAACGCCTACGAAGGTACTGAGTTTCCTTGCTGGCTGCGTCGTCTGTATGCTGTACAGGAACAACAGCCCCAGTAGAAGGGATGAAAGACGCGTGGTGTGGTTGGAGGGGGTGGGCAGGGAAGCCAAGCTGGGATGGGACGATAAGAGGGGTATCCTCGAGTTTGATTGCTTGGTGTTCCGCTGGGTCAGGAGAAACGGGGATGGAGTCGTTGTACATGGGGTATTGGTCGTAATATTGGGAAAGCATTGGCTGAGGGAGGTCGTGTCTGACATAGGGGAAAGTGGCACGACGGACAGCTGTGTGGAGGTGGGTCTGCTGCTGCTGCTGCCATTCGTTGTAGTGCGCGTGGTCGTCGATGTAAATGTCGTTGTTGTATTGCTCTGACACGTCTGGGTCGTACAACTGAAGAGAGTCACGATGCTGGTAAGCGTAGTGAGGTGACCAGGCTTCGTTTGGGATCATCTGTGGGTCAGAGGAGAGGAAAGAATCGGACTCCTGGAAGATGTGCGGGACAGATCCAATCGGGAGTTTGAAGTTGACGTTTTGGATGAAGTCAAGTGCGTGTGGCGAGGGAGTACGGGGAGTAGATGAAGAATCGGAGAATGATGGAGGAGAAGAGTCGGCGTAGTTGGGCGAGTATGCGTCAAACTGCATGTTCGATGACCGTTATGTGACCGGCAGATATTTGACAGAGTCTCGAATTGACAGAGTCAGAAGAACGGACCGTCGCAGCTGGTCGGACTGGACGGAATCCAGCTATAAGAAGACACCGTCCAATCCTAATTAAGCAATTCCTTTTCCGGAAGTGGCCCATTTCCTTCCCAGATTTCGGCTACTCTTTCTTTCTACCGTACCACTAACTCGGCTCTCCGGAACACCCCGCTTACGATCTCAGATCTGCCAAACACACCACAATATTCGCATACAATATCCCCAAACACGGTGACGTTACAGCGTGTCCGTGTTACGTCCATCCAAGTACATTTCCCACGCACAGCATCCCTCCCTCGCACCATCCGCATCCGATCATCCATTCCCCCTCAGGCCTCAGGTCCATATGCTCGCCTTCTCTCCCCTGTCGTTCTGTCGCTCTTGCCTGCTCTCCCCGTCTCTGCCATTCTCCACCAGCAGACACGCACGTGCGATCTCGCGCCCTGATCTCCCCTCCCGCCTTTGCTCGCTGGTTAATTTATCGCCTTTCCCTACCGAACCTATCGCATAGTTTTGACCCTTTCCTGACCCATTTCAATCCCGGTGTCAATGGTGTCTCACTCACTCCCCGATCCGTCGGTGCTGTTCCACCCGCCCTTCCCGCCCTCAGGTCCACGCTCTGTACAGTCTGACTCTGAAATTCGCCGTATTCTCGACCCACTGCCCACAGCCTCATTCATCTCGTTCCCTCGTGCTGTGCTCCGCGTTTCATTAACTTTGCACATGTGCTATATATGGAATTTGCTTTTTCGTTTCGCCACTTTGCGGCCTACTGTTCCCATTTCTGTACACTCCACCGTCTCTTTGTCTTTCTTCCCCTGCATTAATCCCCATGGGTCTCTGACTTTAGTATAGCGCTGACTTGTTGACGAAATACACAACTTTGAGTTCAGTCCATTTCAGTTTCAGTCCTCGGCTCTCTCTTTGCCTTTAGAACACACACTCAGCCACAAGGCCCCCCTGTATCAGCTGCCACAGATCCCGTGTAGCAACTAACTCTGCTACCATGCACTTTCTTCTGTTCCCGCCCACAGCCAGTGATCGCGATAACTTGTCCGGTGCCAACAATGCCAACGTTGGTAGCCCGCTCTCGGCAACCATTTATCGTCCCGCACAACAAATTCCCAGTATTTCCACACTACCATCCCAAAATCATCTTCGCGGAGATTCGTCTCCGTGAACCACTTTTTGTCCTCTACTCTCCACTTGGTGCGTATTCTCATCACCCCTCGGACTCCGGATCTTTTTGACCGCCCAATGCTGAGCATGAGCATTTGCATTCGATTCGTCCGCCTCAGGCTCCTGTGTCATGCTGTAGACAATACACCCTTTATCGCTGAGTTTCCTGTGCCTCATTCGTACGGCAGATTGATACTGTCTTACTCCATTTCATCTTTGGGTCGGTTCTCTCGCATCTCGCCATCTCCGCACTGCCGTCCCCAGTTACGAATCCTAAAATGAGACGAGAAGCGGGTCGTCAAGAATCGCCCTGGATTGTCCTTCCCCGCTTCTATCCAAGGTCCTGAAGACCTACAGGTTGGTGGATCCTGTACCACAGCACAAACGCCGTGTACATCAAGTATCAACGAAGAGATCCGCACGTTTCGTATCGAGGTGGTCAATTCCTGTGTGCGTATGGTCGTATGGTCCTCGAGCACGTTCTAACCATCACAGGCGTTCGAAGTCTCGGTCTTGATGAGGATCTCTTTCATATCGCTCACCATCCGCCACATCGCTCGAGGTACGGCACCGGACAGAGATCGTGAATGCTCCGAACGACTTGATCATCGCAGGCTCATCTTAGAGGGTTGGACGGACCTTTGTGCAAGGATTATGATCGCCGACAGTGGGCAGCCAACTGAGATCGAAGAACACTGTCTCTATTCGCCGCAGGCATCGCCCTCGGTGCATACGCACCGCTATCGCTGGCTCGATTGCATTGCAATTTTGATTATCTTTGAGTATTATCCACGTAACCGCAATGCACATTGAAATCGAATCTTGGGTTAGATCGAGAGGTGTTTGTTGCTGAGCAACGCAGGAGCAAGGTCGCTCTTTGTCCCTTTCATGGGTCGTGCTGCGTATATCCATGCGGCTCATGTCCACAAGTGAAATTGTCCGGCCCAAATGAAGGGCACATGGTTGGACAACATGTGCACGGGAGCGAGTAAACAAAAGCTATGACGTCTCAGTTGAACAATCCAACCGCAAACCTGGCCACGAACGAGCTTTATTATTTGAAACTGTGCCTTCCGGTGGTGTTATCTTGGCGCCGAGAACCACCCCAGGCTAACGAGATTGGGTGGTTCTCCACACCACGTTCCATCCCTCGAAGGTTATTTCGACATGTGCAACCCACTTCCCCTCGGTATCTTCCGCGACCTCTGAGGCTGTTCAGGCCAGAGAACATCTTGCCAATGACGCTCAAAGGATCTAGGGAGAGGTTTAGCGAATTGGGAAAGTCCAGGGGTTTGAATAGGAGACGGAGTGGTCATGAATGCCAGTCACCGGATGGAACCGTGGATAGGCTATCTCGTAGGCAATAAACTGAGGTCGCTTGTTCCCCTTGACATCCATTTTGAGTTGGACTCGTGTCACCCTTTGCCATCGGGGCTTCCGATCCCGCTGTTCCAACGTCTGTATGAAAACTTCGATAGCTTCGATTGGCCCTCAAGGAAAAACGTCAAGATGATAGAGGAGCAGGTTGAACGCCACCAGCTGGGCTCGGCTCCCGTGGGCATCGTGCACTAGTGCAGCTAGGGTATTTCAAGTCAATTCACACACTATTCATGGGTGGGCTGACCTGACATTTGAGACCGATTAGTGGTAGATTAGCAATTCCGCTGCCACTTGTGACTAAGAGCATACAGACTCATATGGAACACTAGGCTGGGGCGGGGAAAGTCGACCGGAAGGCAATTCTTGACTTTTGTGCGCTCGTGTCGGACTTGCTGTGGCTAGGACGTTGCTAGTGTCTTGTGTTAGGTGTGGCCGAAAATTGCGGCTCCATATTTGAGTAAAGTGGTCGGCTTATCGGCAGGAAGCGTCCGCCGTGCTTCCTTGTACGTCCACGAGCGTCATACCTGCCACTTGCCTGCCAACGCCAGCCAATACCATGGCGTAGATACGGTGTCGGACTTCTATCAATACACCGACCTATAGATTCTGTCAGGGCTCAAAGGAAGGAAGAGCGGATTCTCGCTTGGTTCGTCCAGTCATCCCGGGCGACTAATGTCTCCACTTGGTAGATGCATCTATGAAAACGTCCACAACACCTCGCGGCAGGACTCTAACAACTATGAGGTCAGTGACTTGGGTGGATCATATATGCAGCTGACGCGGCCCTTCAACTTTTCCGGTCCTTGCACGTTTGAGTGTCATGAACATTTCCCCGTTTCCGATCGCGGTCCTCCGCTACCTTCGCGCAGTCTCAGACATGCAGTGACCCACTGTTGACTGCTTTGCATTTTTTCACGGGCCGATCTATCTGAGACAGCCAGTGTGGTTCTCTCTCAGTGACAGCTTGTATTTTCAATCCGCGATCGCACTTGAGTCCAAGTGTGCTCCTCTCGAGCGGTGTATCGCCGCTTGTCCGCACGGCGATACGTTCAAGCAGTTGCCACAAAGTTCATCCACCGAAACAGTTTTCTCAACTTCTGGTAGCTATTCCCGACGTTTTTCCTGCGACACCACATGGGTCTTTTTAAATCGGAATCCACGAAGGGTCATACCGTTTTAATTGGTAGATCGACTACTCAAGATAACTTGTATGTGGGTAAGGTGGTATATGCTATGCGACTGCCGTCATGCGTCACTCCGATGGGGCGGAACTTGTCCATTCTAAATCTCTAATTGCGCCCTCTCCTTTCACATAGAGTAAACAAAAACGCATTCCCCGTCAGGGACGGGTTAGACGAGCCGCAAAGGGATGCCTCGGTATGGAGAGGTGCAAAGCCCATGACTCCACAAGTGAACATAGCAAGGTCGGCCGAAGTGCTTATAATTGACAACGATTCGTGGAGTCACGTTGCAAATAATACATCCGTCCTGCTCGTCACGCAAGCATTCGACAGGGTCAAGATTGCAGCGGGTCCATATTTGTGTTACTAAAAATCCTCTCACTGTTGTCAACTCGAGCTTTTCTCCCACTGGCATCACTTCCTGGATTGTTTGCTACCCGGTTTTCGAAGATAGCCAGGTACGATCGTGACATCACAGCATCAACACAAATAGTAACTGGATGACTGCGAGGGTTTAGGCAAGTACTTTAAGGGAGACTGTTATGGTAACTCAATCAATTATGGTGACATCGCATTCAGGTGTTGGTAACTTGGAACGGCATACCCGCGGTGAAAGGAGGCGAGCAGGCTGATCATTCACGACATGATCTGAGAAGACAACTCATTAGAACGAAAACGACAAAAAAAAGGTGACACTTTACGCAGACTCTCGACCGTTCTTCCAGCGCACGCGCACGGTGGGGGAGGCCTAGATATGACCCGCCAAACCGCCACGTTTCATGTCTCCCACATGGGCGCTCTGTCGTGTTTCCCGCCCTTCCATTCCCCGCATAGCATAGCCAGTAGCAGCGCGGCGGACATAAAGCAACCCATGCGTACGAAATCCTTGACGTACTGAATAACCAATAATTTCTCCTCGGGGATACTGGCCAATTGTTGTAGCAGGATGCTTATATAACGTCCCTCCCTGGGCAGCGATTTCCCCATTCAGGAATTCTGCGCTCCTGAGCTGGAGTTTAGGCACCATGTGCGTTCCCGTGATAATACCCAATCCATGGATGGACTTCCATTCGACGATGCCACAGCCAAACTGTCCCATGTGAGGATAATGTTGCTAAGCCATATTAATCGAGCGAAACGTAATAAGAGTTGAGACGTTTCGACTGTGCAAAGCGACGACGACGACGACGACTAGTGTTGCAATGGTGCGGAAGATCGTTGCCGGCTGAGACGTAGAGCTATATGCAGGACTAGCCTCGAGTTTACGATGAAAGATGAAGTGGAACGTTGGGCTGCGCAGTATGACATAGATCATGAGCTGTCGCAAGGTCGACTCCAGGCCTCGGCTGAAAACATTAAGTACACGAGGACCAAAGTAAGTAGCACTGCTGTGGGTACATTGCTCGCGGGCTATGTTATATATCTCGAAAACTCTACATACCAAAGCGGTAAGTACACCAGGCTCTGCCTAGCTCGTGAAATTCAAACACGTTGCATAGGAGATCGGTGCTGTACATGCACGCATTCGTGGATGCGTCGGGGAGATAGCGATATTCGAGAACACGTACAGACGTGACCAAGCGGCTGGCGGCAAGGAACCCTGAATGGAAAGAGCGACGGAAAACCTTTGAGTGTTTCAACTGAGGGGCGCCCATTCCATGTACTGGGAATGGGAAATAACCAATTATCAGGAGATACGTCGCCTCTGGAGCAGCATAATACACCACTCTTGCAATTGGCGGACGATGCGTTGGCGGACGATGCGCAAGACGTCATCCCAGCTGAGGCAAGTCAAAAAGTCGGATATAGATGAGTTGCTCTACTTCTTCCGTCCTTTGCGTCCAGGAGCGGTAGTGGAGGGTGCGCCCATCCCACGTTTAGTGCACTCGGCGCAGAACCAGCTCTCTGGAAGTGGCTGCTTCAGATTGACACACGGGAGGTGGAACTAAAGGCGAACATAGTCAGCATATGAACCATGAAGTAATAATCGATGGTTCTGGTATTGGGCGTAGCACTCACCCATTGGTAGGGACAACCCTGGTTGTCGCATGCAATCATTTCACCGTAACTGAGTTTCTGGCAGAAGCAATATAGCTCCTTGTCTTCACCATCGTCACCTTCCTCACCCTCGCCCTCTTCACCCTCAACTTCTTCCACAGCCTGGGTTTCTTCGCCAAAGTCAAAGTCTACGTCATCGACTTCGGAAGAAACTCCGCGCTTCTTGCGTCGACCGCGACCAGAAGCTGGAACATATAAGGAGGGTGCTGGGGAGGGTAGCTTAATCGAGCCTTGTGTCACAGTAAGCTTACGTTCTGCAATCACACGTGTCAGAAAGCTCGCAGGGAAGAACCTGAAAACCACATACTCTTGTATGCACTCTCTTCTGTGCTACCCGTCCTAGTGGCAACAGCAACACTTCCGACAGTTGCCGCAGGAATGGATGCTCCCGAAATAGCATTTCGTAGGCTTTCAGTGATATGTGCAGCGGGATTTCTTCCTCCAAGAACATACCCAGATCCTGCTGAACCCCCAGTCGCACCCGCCGAGATAAGAGGGGCAGCACCTGCAACGACAGCAGCTGGATCAGGTTCCCCTTGCAGCACGAGGACGCGACCAAGATCGTAGTCCAAACGGGAACGCTTTCTCGACAATAACTCGACGATGCGTTCAGCGATTGCAATCTTTTCATCTGAGAGTGTGGCTAGAGTCTTTTGGGCTTGTCTTAGTTTCTCGGTCGGGGGTGGCGGCGATGGTCTATCTTTGCCAACAGCCTCGGACTCGGTACGAAGAGCATGGCGGACGAATTTGTGACAGTCCTTTGCAATTTCTTGCTGTAGTTCTTGCACGAAGTCAGCAGATTATCCACTGAGAGAATGGCAGATGACTACCTTGTGCTTGGGTCTCCTTTGAGCGAAGCTCCTGCAAGAGGAATTGCACCTCACTGGGTATGTTTTCGAGTGCTATAATTGCTCAGATGGATTGTACAAAGGAAGGTTTACACCAATACTGCTTACTTGCAATGAATTCCGATGCGATTGTAGCCGCTTCTTCTAAATTTTGAATAGAAGGTGTACTCATGGTCAACGTGGGGGACGACGAACTCAATGTGGTGGTGGCGGCCGAAGGAAATTGAATCTCCGCGATTATGAGTCAGCGAGATCATGTTCCTTTCTTAATCACTTCCCGAACACAAACAGTTGCACGGCGTGTCCTTCTCCGTCAACTTGAAGGTTCAAATGCTCACCGTGCCTTTCAACTGACGTGCGCTTGCATCCCTCAAATTCCGCCGGTATTAGACGCTCGCTTCTACGGTCGATTTCAGCACACTAGACTTGATAGGCTATCATCATCTCTCAAGCTGTCTCAGGTCGACCAAATTACGCCCAGTCTAAACCCGGTGGACTGCATGGCAGACTGAGGTGGGCTCACTTCGTGCGTACCTGGGACCGTCGCTTCCAATTAAAATTAATGGCGCTTTGGTGCTTCTTTGCAAATAATGACAAAGGAATGGTTATACATAGTATG
>JBBPRG010000120.1:0-21738 GCA_038092895.1 Chalciporus pseudorubinellus | reverse complement strand
GGGTGAAAGAGAAAAGAAAGACTGTAACACGAAAGGGCCAGGTCACAGGCAGGCCAAGGTCGGCCCCTCCATGCAACACTGAGCCCATCCTGCCCCCCTGCCATACAGCTCGAGGAGCAGGTGAAAAAAGGACGCGCGACACCCACTAATGTGAATGCAATACCAGGCCAACACGGCCTGGCACGCGCGCCCGTCACCAATTCCGATAACTCGGATGCAACCCCGCCAGCACGGCAGGGTGGGTGAAAGAAAAGAAAGTTGTGCCGTATAAGGAAAGAGTGAATGAAAGGTTGAACATGATGCAAGCACTGCCAAATAGCTTATATAATTCTGACTGATCGTGCGAAAATACTGCTCCGGGCTGTTCCAATATCACGTGACTTCGGTTACACTTGCGCCAACAAATGGGGGTGGGCAACGCCCACCAACAAATTGTCACGCTTATAGTACTGAGAGATATACAATATAAACTATGGGATCTAATGTGATATATAGGACATGTAGGGACTAATATGTGCTCTATGATACTATGTGGTCCTCAATAAAATACTAAGGTTCTAGAGGTGCTACTACTCCAAAGTTGCAATCATATCAGCAGCCTCGAGGGAATAAAATTGAAATCCTCAGGGACCATCTCGCCTCTTTGCCAGTGGCAGGCCTGATGGCGACTAATGATCTTGAGAATGACAATGCGCTGCTTCTTCGACTGTAAGTGTGACTTTTTTGGGATATTCTTCTCGACCCCAAGCCGTCCGAGTCTGTGCGACTCGATTTGATCACGAACACGGGATTGAGTAGTGCTGTTACTGTGCCTGCATCAGTTTAGTGACAATGGCGATGTTCGAGAAATGAAGCTGGGCTTTGGCAGCATTTTCGCTGCTCCGAGCAGGCGCGTTTCGACGCGACGCGACCGAATGTCGTGCTTGTGGCTGAAGATTAACTGACTCAGGGGCTTCTACCTTGTCGAATGCGTAGGTACTCAAGGAGCGGTCATATCGCAATGCTCCCCGCAACAATTTTGATGGATATTCATTGGACTATATCGCCCCCAGACAGTTTCTCGAACGAATTTCTTTTCCACGTCGTGCAAGTGTAGCACTTATTCATGCGATGGTGGTGGTTTACGCAAGACTGGCCTAAGTGACAACCGTCCAACTATTGGTTAAGCTCGGTGTAGCTTCGAAAGAGCGGAAACATAGCCAAGCCCTCACGCCATCTGTTGAGTCTCCCTTGGGTTCGTGCCACCCTCTGCTCCTTGGACAGTGTGGTGCACAAGTCCTTGTCCGTTTTCATCCCGTTTTCGACGAAGGCAAAAAGACTGCCGGACGCATATTGCGTAAAGGAGTAGCGGGTCTCCCCGTCCTGGATGTCTGTGTTTGAGTGGGTTATGACTGCAGAGGGGATTAGTGCTGTTGCCCCGGGTGGAAACTCGATCGCCAGCCCCAGCTCCTCAAGTACTAGGTGGCCTCCATTCGCCGGGTTGAACCTCCCCAGTGCCGTAATGCAGCATATACCGAATGATAGGTTCATGGCATCTCGGTGGGGGACGCAAACCGTTCTGGGCCCAAGATTAAAGGCAGCTGCTGGAAAGACAGTTTCGAAAGGAAAACAGAGATCCTCTCTGGCGAGGCGGAGTGCGCCCATCGTGCGTTGGTAATATGCGTGAGTTTCTGGGAAATAGGTCCCGAATGCCTCTTGATGGCTGAAATCAGGGCTCAGCCCACCTTGGCGTATGACTACTCACGATTTTGAAAGCCTGCCAGCCTAGCCACGGCTTTGTTCGCCCTCAACCTCTTCACTGCATACACGTACTTTGGAACGGTCACAGTCTGGGTCGGTACCTGACGCACTCTCAGCTCAGAATGCCACAGGGGGTAGAGGCTTACCCACCGGCGTGCCGCCTCCATGGGAGACGCCTGAGAGAGCTGCATGGAATTCCCCCCTTCTATGACACTCGGCTCCGGTGGGATGCAGGGCCTGGCTTTCCGACTCGAACGCTGCCGTGGCTGCCGATGCTACCTCTTCAGAGAAATTCCCCTTTGCTACGCCGACCATCACTGCCACCACGCGCTGCGACTTGTCCAGAATAGCTGTTGAGCTCCTTCGCAGGTGTCAATGGCGTTTTCAACTGCATTCGGACCCTGCACTTACCGCCCGTCCCATTTGATGAGGCGAAACCCCCTGCCTAGCAATTCCCCAAGGTTCTGACTTTCTCCCCTTGGTGACCTCGTTTGACCCCCCAGCCAGCCCCCTTCGGCCACCTTTGCGGACTCTGCCCCCCAGTTGGTCGAAGTGAACCCCCCGCTTTCCCCCACAACGCCTCTATAACGGAGCGCCACTTGCTTCAGACCCCCGAATGCACGACCCTGCTCCTCCGCGTCGAGCTTCCTCCTTTTATTGCGCCTGGCTTTCCTTGCTTCTTGACGCCATTTGCGTGAGTCGCGCTCGGTTTTCGAGCCTGCCGCATCCGAAACCCAAGGGTTTTCCCCTGCTTCAAGTTTGCGTTTTTTTCTGTCCAGTGTGATGCCCGGCTCCCCCTCAGCCCCTTGCGCACCAATGCAGTTGAACCGCCCCGCACTCCCCTCAGTGCCATTCCCATCCTCGCCCTCCGTCCCTTCAACTGCCCTGTCATCTTCCTCGGCTGCTCGGCAAAGGGCCCCCTCGAGATCGAACAACGTAGGCAGGGGCACCAAAAAGGTCATTTTCTTTCTTTGTCGGGCTTGATGGCAGATAGTCAAAGGGACAGTTAGCAACGCCCTCTAACAACTTACCGGCGTTCCGTATGTAAGTAATCGAGCCCTTCGTTGCCAAGCCCAACGTTTAGCCGAGGGAGTGCCTTGGGGGTGTCCGTGTGGAATGGAGACGCATACCCGACAAAACTCTAGCTTTTTAGCCCCTCCTTGAACTGGCGGGTTGAGATGGACAAACATCAGAGGAACAGTCGCTGAAATTTTCCGTCGGCATTAGCAGATGGAGCTCCTATGCTAGGGATGTACAGTAGTGTGTTAGTTTACGCAGCTACATGTCCGCAGCCTCCACTTGCATATTTCTCTTTCGTGTGCGCTGCTAGTGCCTGTAGCCGTTCGTCTACTTCTCCGAGTGAATACGATGGTTGTTGAGTGAACAAGATTTTCAGATGACTGGCCATGTTTTCATACGCAACCCAAAGGGCTCTATGTTTGATAAAAAATACTTTGCGCAACTGAATAAAGAATTCTCGATTGCAAACAAGCCCATAGGGCTGCGAACGCCGCCCCCTGGTCAGCATAGGGCGTAGGGGGGGGCGGGGCTACGCGTAGAAATCCCTTGCAGGCAGCCTCGCTTGGCGCATGCTTCTGATCAGCTGACGCGGAAATTTGCGGTGGCTGGGAGACCCGGAGTACGTGCCTCAGGGTCTGCAACGCCTCTGTCACCTTAACTTCACCCATGAAACTAACAGCCTCTGATCTAGTTCCACGCCAGGGCCGCTTGTGGCCGTTCAAGATCCCGGTCTCGCACAAGGCCATCGAGCCAGCCCACTTCGAAGCGTGGAAGGCAAACGCTGTGTGGTACGGTTACCCAGAGCAGCTCGAATACCAGCACCCTGGAGGCGCTAAGTATGAGCGCTGCCGCGTCCCAGCCTTAGATTCGGATGGGAACATCCTGGGTTATCTCCCCCTTCCCCTCCGCTACCGCCAGCACTGGATTCAACTCTGCTATACGATTGTTCACACGAAGTGCATGTATGAGGCCTGGGCTGCTGCCTTGGTCAATCCACCCAACGTGCGCGGGGTCACCCCCGCCTTTATTACCGAACTCCTGAACCAAAACGGCACCCATCTGGTGCAATATCTGATGATCCGACGCCTTATCGTCGAGGAGCTTCTCGAGCACGACATGGACCCCGCAGGCGCCGATTCCCTGGATATATTCGACGAGTTTCTCCTACGAGAATACAACGGGTGGATTTGGACCGCCTTCCACAAAGTCCCTCGCGATGAGCGAGATTGGCTGAGAGCGGACCCCGCCAACCCCGCAAATGCAATCTTTTTCGGTAAGTCACGTCCTCCTCTCCATGCTTCAGGCCGCTTAGACATCGCCGGCGTCCAGACTGGAGCAGCCACGGGGTCGACTCCGACCTCATCCCGCCCCCCATGTCTCCGGGGAACACCTGGATCATGGGGAGAATAACCCACTATGATTTTGCGACCAAGTGGCGGGAGGGCCTTCCAGCTCTCCTTCAATACTACAGGAGCAGCGCATTCCGAGAAGCACGGGCAGGGTTGCCGTATCGTTCGACAACAGTCGTATATCCCCCTCGCTGGCAAGAACGCCAGGATCCCGCCATTGTCTTTCCAACGGAGGAGGAGGACGGTGCCATCAGCCACCCACAGTGAGTCCCCCTAGATCGCTTCGCTGCGACGCTTTCGCTCACCCAGACCACTCAGACGCTTTCCAAGTCCCGCTCCCTCCCAGCTAACCTCTCCCCCAACCTCTCCCGCGCGTCCGTAAGTCCCCTTCGACACACTGCTTCCCAATTTCTTCAGGCTCACGCACGCACAGCCCCCCAGTTCCTCCCCACCATAGGCCCCACTTCGACTGCCCCGAAGCCCGGGCCATCATCACCAACTATGCCCAAGGGCAGTTGGAAATACCGCAAGCTATGGGACAGCTTGCCGGCCTATTTGGCCACTCCTTCAACGCAGGGATGTGGGGCAAGGTGATCGACGCCGTGCTTGGGGCTCCGGACGAACCTCCCCTCATGTCGGTTGACGGGGCGTTTGAGGCATACGTGCCTGCAGGTCCACCTGGCGAAGGGTCAAGTGGCCTCCGTCACCCTGCCTCGCTGGCCTCAGAGAGCGTCAGTAGTGGTGTGGAAGTGGGGGGCGTTTCTGCAGGCCGCGAGCATCGGCGTGACCAAGGTATGGAGACGGCGCCTGAGCAGCAGGGTGACGTAGCTATGGAGGACGCCTCTGCGGTCCCTGAGCAGCAGCGTGATGCCGCTATGGAGGAGTTTCTCGAGGGGGAACGCGGCTTGCTTTAGGGCCCTCTTACATATTTTGAGGAATACGCATTGAGCTTTGTACTGTCACCTTCCCCACCCGCCGCATTGTTTTTTTTTTTTTTTCCTTCAATTCTCACCCCGCACGTAAACATCAAATAAAACAGCGTGTTTAAGCTTCAGTGTGATGTGCGATCAGGGTAGTCGTTGTATGCGGTTGTGGATGATGTTGCGCGATTTATACAACTGAGCACCCAGAGTTGAGGCATCAGAGGAAGATCTCGTCAATCATCAGGTTAATCACCATTTCAAGTTTATGGAATCTATGAAGGTCGTCTAAATACTTGTCATCATGATAGTAGAGGGCATTATGGCCATGGTGATTAAGAGGATTGGATGTACAGCTAATGGTCATCGCCGAGGAAGTAATTTCCCGACCACGGATTGATACGGGGAGGAGAAAAGGGATTGGTTGGGTCCGGGACATCACGGAGAATGATATCGTCAAAGTTTAGACCGTTTGGTTCTACGAAGTAGACGGGGTGGGCGACACGCCTCAGGGCCAGAGGGTGGAACTGTAAGATTTCAGCTGGTATGTGTGATGGAGGGGGGTTCCCACTCGGAGCGGCACTCTGCAGGTTCCGTGGCCGTGCGGGCGAAATGGACATCCTGTGCAGATTGGTTGGAAGATCATCAACTTCGCCGGATGACTCGGATGGCCTGGCAGGCAGAAACACTGTCCTGAGTCCGCCTGTTGTCCTTTAAGGCTTAAGGAAAATCTTACTACAAGCACGGGTAGTAATCAGAGAATTCACTTCTGGAAATGGAGGGGACTCGGTGTAGTATCAGACGTAGGTCTACCGATGGGGGCGACTGTACAGATATCAGCCCCAGCAGGCATCACAAGGCACACGCGTTCTCGACTACTCACTTGCAGCTCACGGGATTGACTGGGCTCGCAAGGGTTATCACACGGCAGGCCATAGCGGCGGATAGCAGTCAATTAAGCTACGCGTACTTATTTTACAGGGGGGGGTGCGGAGCAAAAATACAAGGTGCTTCCCTATGACGACCATTCCACGAAGGCACTGATGAGTTGGGGGGGAGGGGGAAAGGCGTGCCAAAACAGCGCTGTGTTGTCTGGATATAGCTGGTGCACATATTGCTTGAAGTGTTCAGCACCAGCGGGTTTTGACTTCCAGTTGCACCGCAAACACACGGTGCGAACCATCCCGCCTCTGTGGTCGCGCACGGCGACGTCGTGAGCTTTGACGTCGCACTGCAACTTGCAGGCGGTGAACTGGATGCCCCATGCGTTGTAGGGCGGATTGTGCCTTGCAATCTTCCGGCATTGTACCTCGGTGGTGCCGGCGCCTCGTTCCTTGAAGACGAAGAGAACAGGGCTGGAATCTAGAATGCCCACGGACGGCTCGAGGGCCTGCAGGAATGTCTGCCATATGTCAGAAATTCCCTTCCGAGGGAGGGGGCCCCTGTCAATTCCGAAGGAAGAAATCATGGAGGCGACGAGTGCTGTGGTGTGGGAGGGGGAGGGTCCTGCGGAATCCAGGGCCAACACAAAGTCAATATAACCACTAGAAGACGTTCGTGAGCTGTGGAAAGGGGTGGGGGCTTTGAACGCACCCTGCTACCAATGTGTGGATGTTCTTCCATCCTTGGACCTCATGGATCCAAGGACCGCCCGTGACGAGGAAAAGGCCCCGCCACCCACCTCGCACTGCGGGGGAGTCTCGAGTGGAAGGTCCCGCTGGGCCAGGCGAAGCGGAGAGGCTGGCCTGGAGCATCTCTTGGAGGAAATGCCGGCCGAGGAAGGCAGCCACGACGTCGTGGACTTCCCCAAAGGCACCCCCGTAGCTGAAACCCCCAGTGCGGGGATCGGTTTCAGTTTCCACGACTATAAAGGTGTTGGCAGGAAAACCTGCACTGATGGACTGGGCAATGAAGCCCGATGCGGACTGGAGATGAGTATTGGCGGCAATGTGGCCGCCAGGGAAAAGGTGGATGTGGTCCAAGAAAAGCTGGGTTTATCAGCCCAGATGTTCGGCGCTACCAAAATGAAAATGCTCACATTGTTCGCCTGATTTTTAAAGGCATCGGTGAGGTACCCCCCCAAAGAGCTTGCAAGCGCGGTCTGTCCGACTGACAGGTAAATTGTGGCAAGAGGCCACGTTATCTTGCTGTGAGCCCGCCCGCGATAGCCCCCAAAAAACCACTGGGGGGGACTTAGATTTTGTATGGTGAATAAATAGTCTGTTGGCGGTCACTTACCTCCTCGTAGGTGGGCCGGTCTCCGCCCATCATTCGGACGCAATGCGGACATCGCGCCTTCTGGGTAGGGCCCTCATCGAAGCCGATGCAGCCCTGGTGGGTGGGGGAGTCGATGCAAACCAGAGCGCCGCAGTCCTGGTTCGTGCATGTGAGGAACTCTGCAGCCGGCCGGCCGCAGAAGGTGCAGAACGCCCCTAGAGGGCACTGGGGAGATGCGACGGCTTGGGCGCGAGCTGGAGCCACGCTTCTGCTTCAGCGGATTGCAGGTCGGAAGTAAGTAACTCACCTTGAGGGGGTCCTTCGCTCGGGAAGGATGGAGGAAGGGACCTCGGATCTTGAAGCCTTTGGGAGGGCCTGGCATTGCTGAGGTTGTGGTATTGGGCAACCTTGATCACTCGGGAAGAAGGCTTGGGGGCCATGTTGAAGGCGCAGAGCAAAGTTCGTGTGAAAGCATTTGATTTATGGGGCACTGTATCTATAGTTGTACAACGGGCGAAGCAATTAAAACAATTAAATAAATTAAATATAGCCAATAAATCAAATTGTCAATGGTGTTGAGCTTGAAAAATGAACGCGAAGAGACAAAGATGATACCAGTAGTAGAGTTCGAAACCGAGTGATCAAGAGGAGTCAACAACAAGCCTGACAGAGATGTGATCGCAGATTGAGTCTGAATAGGAGGAGAGTGATTGCGAATAAACTTGAATGCCAGCCAAAGACGAACGGTAACGCACCACTGTCACTTTGAATCAAAGATTGGACACTTTCGAACACCCCAACGACCTGCACGTTCGATGCTGTGGCAGTCCGTGCACCTTCGAATTCTCTAATGTGACAATCAGCATGGACTCAGATAAGGAGGGAGCAGGGAAGTACTCACCGAATACGGGACTGATTTCGACATCCCTTGCAGCCGATTCATCCACGTCACCCTCTATGGCGTCCGTCTGACCCTAAGAGGGATGCGCAGCACCCCGAGGAGTGTGCAGGTTTGTGCTGACAATCGTATGCCATTGGTGGCTGAGGGCGTGCCTAGATCCGCTTGATCGTGAGCACCCTCAGTCTGCTCGCCTGTTTTCGCTTCACCTGTGGGTCATCAACTTGACGCCGTTTGGCGGTGGGGTTTTCGCACCCGTACATGTTCTGGTCCAGACCTGTGCTTCTGTGCTCGTTCTTGAAGTGCTCGAGTTTGTGCTCGGTATGCCGGGATCATCCTGAGAGTCTAAGCTTGGCCCAATGTCAGTAAAATGGTAGGGTGTTGTCAGCGAGGAGCTCTGCCCCTGTGGGTTAGGGAGGCCGACCATCCTTGTAAGATCGACCAACATCACAAGTGTATTTCGCTGCGGCGCCTGCATTGGCTACAAGGAATCACCTCGCTGTTCACACGTTGCGCGCCTCCCCACCAGTCGCGGGCCCACTAGACCCTGCCAGGTCGCTCCTTACGAAGACGGTGTTCGGTTAGCGAGGCGTTGTGTGTCTATATACAGCCCCTGGAATACATTGGTACTAAGAAGGAACTGAGGCTACGTGTCCAAATATAACCGCGCCAGCGTAGGTACCAAATCCCTCAGCTCGGCCTGTTCCTCCTCTGTCCAAACCGTTGAACCCCTTGCCCTCACTCGGAGGGTCTCGAGCGGACACCCTGAGCGTGCTAAGAAAGCAAACACGTCCTCGTGCGGTCCGTACGAGGTAGCAGCGATGTCAAGGTCCTGCAAGGAAGGCAGCGTTGCCCTCCGAAGAATATCTCCGAGATCAGCCCATACTGCGATGGTAAGCCTAACGAGTGCTTGATGGGTCACAGGGAGTGTCAATGACGTTGAGGCAGCGTCTGCATTGTGACCCATGGCGCAAAGAACCTGGAGGTTGGGACAGGTCGTGAGGAGCGTGTAGAGGATGCCTGTGTTTCTGTGGACCGTCACGATCAAGTGGGTCATGCTCGTCCACGCCAGGTCGAACATGCTGAAGACCTCCTCGCTGACCACCTCTAAGGTGCAGAGGCGGTGTTGTGGTTCCATGGGGAGATGTGGGTGGAACTCGGGCATCAGCACACGCTCCAAGTCACTGTGATCGAAGCCCAGACGTATTCGAAGGGTCTCCAGCCCGGGAAGAACCAACACATGTGGAACAGGTTCGATCTCGTTGTCGTAAAATAAGATGAGGAGGAGGGAGCGGAGGTTGGAATACGTGTGTGGTGTGGTGATGGGGTTCCCAGCTGTGACGGGGCCGAATGCCAATATCTCGAGATTGGGGCAGCCGTCCGCGAGATGGACGAATTCGTCCATCTGCCAGCTCACGCCGTCTGGAAGCCTTACAGCGAGGTGGGTGAGGTTGGACCATCCATGTGGAGATAACGTAGCCTGCGAGACATGAATGGAGTCGAGAACGAGGGAGGTGAGCGAAGGCTGGGGTTCCGGGATAGTAAGAGCAGGCTCTGAGGCGCTCCCTTCGAACGCTCCCTGCAGGGTCAAGTGTTCGAGCATATGGGTTCCGTCGAGAAGGGTGCCAAAGTCCAACCCGACCCCACCCACGACTTGTAGTCGCTGGAAACGGCCTCTGTAGCCCTGAAGGATCTGCAGGAATTCGTCTTGCTGCACATCGTGGGTGTCCAATTGAACTGCCAGTGACAGTGGGCGGTTCCGTGATCTCGCCAGCCAGCCTGCATACAAAGCCAGGCGCTCCCACTGCATGGGCATCAGCTGTCCACCGAGGCTGCCTGATTCAACTGTGCTCAGAGAGCACCATAGCTGGGGGGTTCTGTCGGCCACCGCCTTCCAGTGGTGACAGACGAGTGTCAGAAGAAGGGGTGCTTCACTTGGGACGGGCTCAACGTAAGGACCCTCAGGCATGCACGCGACGAAGATACGTCCGAGTACCTCTACTGGAAGTTTCTGCATGATGAACAGGTTGGGGAGGCTTTATTGCAGTCTGTGCACAGCAAAAGGTGTGGGAGGGGGGCGTCTTTGTGAGAGGGCTACGTTTGCTCGCTTGCAGTAGCTCAGGCTTTTAATACCCAACTCTGGGGCACGAGGCCACCCCATCCAGGCACTGGCGCTGGAAACACCGCTTTGGGCGACCTGTGTACGACCACACGCCTTCAACATACCTATGTCGAACCGCGACTGTCTGCATCACCTGAGTGAGAACGCCAAGGGAACCCAGACGGGGCTCGCATTGGTCACACATATGCGTTGAGACAAGGGGGGGAAAAGTTCTCTGGGTTGTTCTGAACGTGCGGAAATCTCCAATCATGTTCCCCAGCTTGTGGAGCTTGAGGGCACAGGGGAACCTGGATTATCAATGGGGTTAAGCTCAGGGGACTGAAGGTCTGCCATTAGTCGAGGATCAAGCGCTCAGGTTAAGACCGTGCCAGAGCACATTCATGAACGTAAAATTTCTGTACAATGAACATTCGGGGGAAATGCGACAGCTCATGCCTCCTGCTGCCAGTGCAACAAATCGTCCAGGTCGTCCCACAGCCCGTCATCACGCAGAAACTCCCTGAGCGTCCGCCTCTTGAACTGCATGCGGGGCTGTTGAAAGCATTGCATCTCAATGATGCGCTTTGAGAAATGCGAGAACCTCACCTGTCCCTTAGGCCGTCGCGCAACGACAATGGTTGGAAGGGTCGCGGGGTCCGGAGCCGGGGTCGAGTTTCCACCCTCTGGCTCGTCAGCTTCGAGTTCTGCTGCAATGAACTCACGGCGGACGTCGGCGGCAGACTGGAGGAGCTCGATGTTCTGGGGCAATTGGAGCTGCGCACCCAGTTCGACGGCCCGCTTTCTTGATGCAAGGTATCTATCCTTCAGGCAGTGTCAGCAAGAAATGTACTGGAGGGGGTAAAAGGTGTCGGCTTACCTTGGCGCAGTCCCACTTATCCGACCAAGCCTCCTTCTCCTCCTCAGAAGCAGTCTCCATGCCAATGTGGCCTCTTGCACAGTGAAGTAGAATCTGCTCTGCAGTGTCGACCACTGCCACAGCTTGTCTCACCAATGCTTCCTGTGCCAGTGTTGCAGACATGGTGGTATGAGCCGTCGATAAGCCGGCGATGGTGAAGCAGCACAATCCCCCTGAAGCTCCCAAGTATGCCATTATGGGAACATGCCCAAGCAGATTTAGCACTGGCACCGGACCTGAGAATCACACATTCGGGTACAGCGCCCGAATGGGATCGCTCCAGCTACCGAAACTTTGGATTTAGAACGCCGGTGCCAAAGTTGGGAAGAGGAAAGGGGTAAATGCGTCAGAGCCAGCAAAGACGGAGCGGACAGTCGTTGAAGGCCTTTGGCCCCTCTGGAGAAGGTAGGGACCATTGACGTGGCCACACAGGGGTGTGCCAAGTGTCTGCGCCCAGTATGGCCTCTGCACCCTCAAACAGAAGTGCTTGGGGGAGACATGGCAGTCGCGATATATAGTGCGCCGGCCAATCGCTCGTACACGACGACTAGGTAGCTCTCACTCTGATGGACAGACACTCAAGCAGCCAGGCTGAAGCCCGCCGAGTGCGATCCAGGCAGCCCGTACACAACCTTCCTCCCGCTCCACAGCTGGCACAGGGCTGGCAGCCAGAACCGCCTAGCCGCCTGGCCCCCCCAGAGCGTCTCCGACAGATGCCTCCATCGGCAGGCTCATCCAGGCAGCTTGCTCCGCTCCCTCCGCAGCAGCCAATGGCCGGATTCCCCCTCGACGGATATACTAGTACCTTGCGATCACCCTCAGCAGAAGAGAGCCCAAGGCGCTCAGCTTCCCCCCCTGTAGTCACCACCAGGAGATGGGCGGAGTCCTTGCACTCGGTGAGTGAAAAGAAATAAAAATAAAAATAAAATCGTCTCTCCGAGGCACTGAACGCAGTTCCCAGGCAAGGCGGTCGCCAACGCCTGGGGGTCCTCCCCCTGCCAACCCTCCACTACGCCCCGTCGCCACTCACACGGTGGGTGTCATTCCTCTGAGACCCACCCCTCAAGAATCAACCACAACCCGCACCCCATCCCCCTCACACTCCTGGAACGCAGCTGGCGTCACATTCCATCGTCTGCAGCCCACGTGGCCAGGCCACCCAGATGACACCAACGACAGCCTTCCAAAGGCCCGCAGGTCCAAAAAAATGAGGCAGTGAGTGAGCAGAGGGGGAGAATTTCATACAGATGCTCTAGTTTTATATGTAACTTGAAGGTGTTGGGTAGTTACTGTGTCCTTGTTCTCCGAGTTCATGCAAAGGAGGGGGTGTTATTGCTATGATCAATCTGCTAAGATTTACCTTTAACGTATGTTTGGGTGATCACAGTCCCTAGCAGATCCACTGAGCTCGAAGCATAGATACAGCATGACGATATATAGCAGTCTGATATTAACAAATAATTAAGGCGTAGTTTCTATCTGACTTGGGCGGTTCAAGTCTGCGCGGACGACAGTGCTACCTATGGAACAAACGGATAGGGTGGAAAGGGACGAGGGTGGTTGCTTCAGGTGAAGAAGTTCGGCTTCTTGCGCTCGACATCTCGGCAGTACCAGAGGAAAGCCTCGATGCAGTTCAGGTACTGCGCTTTGGGCCGATCTTCCTCGGAGGCCCACTGGGTGAACACCTCCTGCCTTGAGATGTCCCTCTCAATACCTAACTCGTACGCCATCCGCTCCCTTAACTCTTGGGTTTGCCATATACAAAACACCGTCTCCGGGATGAAGTCCGCAAACGAACATGGGCCCTTGAAGTTGTGCTGGGAATGGCAGATGGGCTGCTCGCCGTTTCGGTTCCGGTCCTGTGGGAGGAAACAGAAGAAGCAGTACGTGTAGGGCTTTAGACGGAAGCTCTTCTTGAACGTCAGAAAGCTTGCGTGCGAAAGGAACCCATTTTTCATCGGGCATGGTTGTCCTTGGTGGGCAGGAACGAGGAGGGGCCCTGCCACGAAATCTCGAGGGCACTTGCCTTGCAGAGCTGGCATGTACTTGTCCAGCGCTCGCGTTTTCTCCAGGCGGAGTTGCCCTGCCGTTTCGACGTCAGCTGCTCTGCGAGAAGCCACAGACAAGTCAGGAAGAGAGAGTGGGGGGGCGGGTGGGGATGAAAACATGGCAGGAGCTCGACGTGTTTGCAGGACAGGTTGTGATCGCGCCTGCGTTGCTCGGGTTAGCCATGCTGACTCCCTAAGCGGAACAATTGCCTTCGGCCTACCTGAGAATGTACGTGGCCGGACGAAGCTTGGTCAAGGCGCTCAATGACGTCCGCCGCAAGCGCCAGGGAGGGGTCATCAGCAAAATCATCGTCACCCCACAGATCGTCCTCGTTTTCCACTGGCACGTTGGCGTCATCGACCTGGGAACGCAGTCAACCTAGAATGCTAAACTGAGGTGGCTGAGAAGGCTTACAGGTTGACTGAGAGCCGCTGAGAGTACTAGCCCTTGATTCACTGGCATTGGGAGCGAAGCGGGCTTGGGGATGGATGTGCGAGGGAATGGTTTCGCAGGCAGCATGCCGGAGGTGATAACGGAGGAATGTCCCTCTTCACTTGCGCCAGTTCGCCTGAGAGGCTGGACGGAGCATTTTCCAGCCTGAGCTTTCTCAACCGCTGCGATGGCGAGCTGGTGTATCTCACTCTGCGGGCAGCAGATGTCACACGGCACGCGGTCTGGACGGCTTGCGCATCTGTACGCATGCTGGACTCCGTCCATCAGCACCATACTGTACTCTACCTTGCAAATGTCCTTCCTGTGGACGAACTGGCCCAACTCGTAGCCCATGGCCGACTTCTCCAGCTTGCCAGGCGCCTTGAAGCTGGGGGGGCCCTCGGACGTGAGAAGGAACGCGTGGGATGGCTTCCCATCTCTCCCCGCACGGCCGATTGCTTGAAGAACGACTTGAAGGCCGTACGTAGGCTGGAAGAAGATGACGTAGCGGACATGGGGCCTATCCATGCCTTGGCCAAAGCCAGTTGTGCAGACCATCACCTTGGTGACCCCATTGTCCCACTCCCACAAATTTTTCGTCTTCGTGTTCCCAAGCAGGGGCAGGTCGTTGTGAAATTGGGCGCAACGGAGTTTTTCCGCGATGCGGGAGGCGTCAGTTTTATCTGGGACAAAGACCAGAATCCTTTCTTCCGACAAAAGTCGGTTGCTCAGAGCATGCACCAGGTGCCCCAGGGCGTTGAATTCGGTGCTCTTGTCCGTATGGATAGTGTGCAGCCCGAGTTCTGGGCGATCGGTTGCGGCGCGTATTTCGTAGATCTTTCGTAGCCCGTATGCCCGAAGGTAGTCGGTCCTCAAGAAGGGAGGACAGGTGGCGGAAAGGAGGGTAATGGGTATCTTCAGCGCACTGGCTCGAGATGCCAGATTGCGCCACTTGACCGTCCGTTCCGGGGGACATGCTAGCTGGTCGTGATGCTCGTCAATGAACAGGCGGGTGAACGGTGCTTGTCCTGTAGCGTAACACAGCCTGGTGGACGGCAGTTGGAACAAGTCGACGGAAGGAAAAAGAAAACGGAGGGGACGCACCCAATCTGATTCTCCAGCTGGTTGATATTCTCCACCTGTGCAAACACGACCTGGGCATCTCGGGAGATCGTCTTCATGAGGGTAAAGTTTTCTGCCCGTAAGCCAGCGGCTGTGGCTCGAGCAAATTGCTCCTCGAGAAGGGCGACGAATGGACAGATCACAATGAACCTGTGGGCGGGGTTCACCCGAGCCGAGGCGAGCCAGAGCATGCTTTTGCCCCCTCCAGTCGGCAGGGTGACCATGGCATCACGAGGGTCGCTCAATGCAAACAGGATTCCTTGCATTTGCTCCTCGCTCCTCTCATGCGCACGGGGCATTCCCAAGATGGCTGCCATGGCTGCGCGAACCTTGGCTCGAAGCGCACTGTCGTCAGGGTCTAGGGAGGAAGTGGGAGGCAAAGGGCTGGAGGGTGGGAGCGACAGAGCAGGGACTTTTGGTCGAGGGGCTCGTCGAGCAGCCACTCCCTCTGGTCGCCTTCGAGGCACTGGCCGAGCTTCGAACTCGTGGAGAGATTCATCATCGGGGACGATGAACCCAGAGAGTGAGCCTGATTCTGAGAGGGAGTCCTCTGATCTAGCTGTGAGAGAGGGAACAGGGTCCTGCTCCAAAGTACATCTCAGGCGCTTGCGGGGAGTGAGGGATGGGTCGCTAAGCACCAAGTCCAACTCTGCCCAGTTAGATCTTTTTCTATGCCCGGGGAATCTCGCTTGCAAGTCGCTGGACTGGGTCGCGAGCTCAAGTGGGGTGATGGCAGGAGGCTTGGTGAACGAATGGAGGGGGGGGACGGGGGAGGACGAGATAGAGATGACCTCGTCAAGGTCCACACAGGGAGCATGGGGCGAATCGAGCGTGTTCCAGTGGCCGAAGCCCCCATGACTGGGGCCTGCAACGCTGGCAAGGCCTCGACTGGGCCCAGCTGTTGGCCACCGAAGCGTCGTGTCGCCCGTTCTGTCGACTTCCTTGCCCTTCATCGAGGTGGGCTTCAATTGTGGAGGGGGGGGACTCAGGTTATCCGCAAATGCCTTTCGAACCTCGGCGGCAATCGCGGCCACGTTTTCAGTGAAGCTTGACCGGTCAAGGCTCACTGCGGGGAGGAGGATCTCAGCGACCTTGGTGGCAAGCCGGTCGACGTCGACGTAGCCAGAAGCCCTGCCGTCCAAGATCTCCGCAATTTTGGCCGCAAGATCGTCTGGGCTGATCTGAGCGTGTGCTCTGGCTTTCATTCTGAGGGTGCGAACGGGGTCTGGTGGTGGATAGGGGCCCAAGCCCAGCAGGCTAGACCATTGCTCCGAGAGCCAACGCTGCTGGTTCATGTCGTTGTTTGAGAGACGAGGAATGGCGCCGTGGACGACGGCGTAATGGGAGTGGTCGATGGCCGTCGAGTGGTCTGCAGCCTCGGCAAGGACATCGTCGGCACACGCAAACACCTCGTCAGGAGAAATGAATTCGTGGCCCAGGGTGATCATGCCCTGTCGAAAGTCGCGAACCCCCCACAGGCAATGGAACACCTGGCCATTCCTTGACCGAAACTCGTCGTAGAATGTTTGCGGGGCGATGCGCTGGCCTTTCCTGACACAAAGGTAGCTGTCCAGACAGGGCCCGTCAGTGTGACTGGTGCATGCTGACGCACGTTGCGACTCACGTTCGATAGATCGTCCTGCTTGCCTCGCCGTACGCGACGCCGGCAAGGATGGCTTGAGTTTCCCTCAGCCCGCCCCCCAACAGGACTAGCAGCATCTCGCGCAGGGGCGCGGAGAGAATGGCAGGGATGCAGACGTCCCTCCCTTTGAGGTTCGTCGTCTTGCTGTATCTGGTTAAAAAAAAGGCCTCCTTGCCCTGAAAGTATATGTTTCGAGGCCTGTCCGCGTTACTAATCTGGTGCTGGAGAAACTGAGTCGCCCTGGAGGAAAGCTGCAAGCCGACATATAGAGCATGCAGGGCCAAATCCCAGACAGCGTCAGCGCGACGAAGAAACTCCTTGACCTGCTGGACGTTCCAGTTCCATTCATCCCTGGCTGAAAGCTCAACCAGCCGATATTTTTGGACCATGTCAAGGAAGAATTCTTGGTGCAGCTGCCGGAAGGGCCCTTCATGCACGAAGGAGTATCCACGGGTGTCGTTATTCATGTTGTCGACGATGCTGGCAGGCTCTGGAAAGGGGGGCCAGGCCTTGCTGCCCGTGAGCGCTAGATATTGCTCACGCATCCCACCCAGAAGCTGCTGCATTCCGCCCCGCAGGCTGTCCAACTTCATCTCTGCAGTGCCAATGAGCAGGGAGGAGTAGTCAGGGGAGACGTAGACGTTGGGCTCCTTCACCTCAGAGTGCGCCAAGCTGCTGGCACACTGCTGAAGCTCAAAGAGCAAGTTGTAAGTGGCAGGCTCCGCCAGAGAGAGGACGGTGTCATGCAGCTGGGCAGTGCGCCTAAAATGACGAACTGTGAGACAGGCATCAATGAACGCTGGGGATTGCCAAGCCACTCACCCAATGGTGTTCAATGAGGCAATGGAGGAGTCGCTGGAGATCAGGGCCTCAAACAGAGTGACGATGTGGCAGAAGTACTTGAGTTTTGCAAGGATGGGAGTGAGGTCAGTGGCACCAATGAACGAGCCGTCGCTGCGGAGGGCCCTCAGCCAGATGAATCGCTGCACTGGGTTCGCCCATGCCTGCTCAGTGGAGGCCTGGACGAGCGCCATAGCGAATTGCTGGTATGCAAATGCCGCCTGAGCTACGGTGCTCGACTCGCTGGAGGTCTTGCACGTGCGGAGCGCGGCAACCAATGCGCTGAGGTGTTTTTTCTGTAGTCGGCTGAACGAAAAACAGAACGCTGGCGGCTGTATGGGGCTGAGGTGTGAGCGAAGCATGCACCTGACCATTTGAAGCTGCAGGGCTGGGTATTCTGAGTTATCGGGAGGAACAAGAGTGAAATGCGATCGACTAGCAATCGCGTCAGTGTAAGACAACCGGCATAAAAGGGAAGTGCGCACTCCTCCCTCCCAATGCGAGACCCATGAAAGAGCACCTTGGCGATCGTGAAGCGGTCTGCACGACCCTCGAGCTTTCCCCGCACGCACTCTTGGTGCCATTGAATGGCAGCATCCAGTGCGGGAAAGATCCCATCATGTTCATCCGCAGAATGGGTCTGCTTCATCTGCTGAAGGGCGCGGACGCGGTCGGGATCCTGCCTCAACTCCTGGAACACAAGGTCCCAGCCAGTGAGTTTGAGGAGCGGGGGGCGGTCGCGGTCGCCTTGGGGAGCGGCAATCAATTGGACAGCGGTGGAGGGTAAGAATGTCCGTTGGAGGTAGGCATGTAGCTTCGCATCAGAGGACGGCTTGCCAGTGAAGAGGGGATCCACCTCGAAGAAAACGTGCCCGACCCCCTGAAACAGGGTCTGAACAAACGTTGGTCGGTGGGTTGGCTTCCCAGTGACGAGGTGGGAGTGCGTCTGCCGGTGGTGCTTCATCATGGTATCATGCTTCGGGGCGGCGTATGTGCAGCCCTGGGTGGTGCAGGCAAAGCCTGACATATAGCTGCCTACTCCCTCAACGGGAGGTCCTCCTGGCTCTGGCAAAATAACCTGCTCCTGCTGGTGGAAAATGCACTTTTCAGTGCAGTAGGCAAGGAGGGCTGCCTTCTCTGCCACGCCCAACGCCTCCCCGTGCTGGTTGTGGATGTGTCCGGCGGCAGTGTTGGCCACGAGGCCAGTCTTGCAGCAGCGGCAGATCAGAATGAAGAGCTGGTTGTGGAACCAGAGGCCCAAACGATCCAGCAGCCCCCCTCCTTCCAAGTAACGGCCGTTGGGTTGAAGAGCAACCCGCTCAGCAAGGGGGGGGCACTGAGCCAAAGGAGGCGGGGATCCACTTGTTGAAGATACGGCCGGAGCAGGATCGACGTCCCAACTCTCGCTCTGGGAAGAAGACGTCGCTCCCTCCAAGTTTGGGATGACAGCCGAGGTAGGGGGGGTCAATGAACCTGGGGTTGTGTCTTGCTTGGGGTCAGCTTATGGCCTGGGCATGCATGGTTGAGAACTCACCGCGTATGACGCACTCCTGATCGTCCCTTTCCGGGAAGAGACTAGATTGTCGACTGGCAGCGAGTGAATGCGTGCTTTCTTCAGCATTGCTACTGCCGGGTTGAGCAACAGAGGAGGGGCTGCTTTGGTGGACAAACCCAGCAGAAGGTGAGTTCGGTATAGTCTTGATCGAGGGCTCAGGGACAGTTTGGGCTGCCGTCTCCCCTAGAGAGGACAACAAACGGCGCTTTAGTTGGGGCAAAGGCAAGAGTTTGGATGCCACCTACTTTCAATGCTGTCGGAGGTAGACGACGGGGCTGCCAGGGGGGGACTGCCCTCGTTTTGGGCAGAGTGCCGTGTTCGGGCATGGGTGATAACCCGATCCCGCCTGCTGTAGCTCTTGCCACAGCCCTCGAAAGGGCAGTGCCATTTTTGGTTCTCGTATTGGAGGACGTGTGTCTGCCCCCCCATCGTGAGCGAGGGGGACGTATTTGTCCAGTGGGTGCGGTAGCGATGGCGGCGAAGGGATGCCCTGTCTGAGCACAACTCAGAGCAATCGGGACAAGCGATGGAGCCTGAGGTTTCTTGGTCCTGGGACATGGCGGGGTTGGTAGGTCTCAAAGTGATGGGGCAAGTAGTAGTAGATCGGACGGGGTAACCGGGAAGACTGCATGCTACTTATGTATTTCGAAGCACTCAGTGAAAATGACCTGCGTCCACGCGGTCAACCTTTGTTGATTACCAGGGTTGCTGTTCCGAGTAGGTCGCCAATGAATGGCTGACGGGGCGGTACCTTCGGAGCAATGACAAAACGATGTCAATCTGACGTAGAGCCGAGATCCATGCAGATAATGGAAATATTGCACAGCGCCTACTGCCCGGGATGAGTGTCGGCAGTGAAGCTGATACATTTGGCGAGATACACTCGGGTAACATTGACAGTAAATCAAATGCGTGCGGTGACATATACTTGGGGCAGGGTCGTCCGCTCAGAACGCACCATGAGTCCTGATGTGCATGCGTGCACCTTTGTCGATCGCCAGGGTGGCTTCTCTGAGTCCGATGAGATCACCAATGCATATTTGATTGGCCAACTGGGTGGTACCTTCAGGGCAATGACAAAGCCGCCTCTGTCAGACATAGACCCGAGGTTATTTTCAATCCAGGGAAGCTGACATCCAGTATTGCGCGGGGAAGTTGGCCACTGGTGCCAAAAGCTTCCAGAGTCGGAACAGTCCAATCAGCCTATGATTGGACGCCTCGCATTTGGAGCAGGCTCTGCCCTCACGTCATCACCGAAATTCTGACAGGGGTGCGGCGCCCGAGAACGAAACACGTTAGGGGTGCCCCTTCGGACCAAGGATGGCGTGCCTCAAAAAATTTCCTCGCCGCACCTGTCACTGCCTGCACATGGTTCCTATTGGACGACGAACTGTCGGAGTAGGCTATTGCCTCACAAAAATGGAGCCCTAGCGCCGGCACAGGAGTGAGTTAACGCAAATGTACGGCGACTCGCTCGATGGGGAGTACGGTGTGACGCACATTCAGAACGGGGATCCGCCTAGCCAAAATAATTTTTGGTAGCCACATGCTTTCAAATTGCAGGTTGCGTGATGTGGGTTCGGAGGCGATCCTTTCTTCGGAAGAATGGACTGCGGTGCAAATTCAGGGTGCGGATCAGGCAGTCCCGACAGTCGGCTGGTTTTGGTTGCAGGGGACTATTGCATATGGGATACCTGAAACATGTGGATGGATGTACAGCAGCAGGACTGGTTTTTCCTGGGTTTTGGCTCAGTGAATACTGCATGAAAGACACACACCAGAGTTGCCCGGGCCTGCTCGGCTTGCAGGGATAAAAGGGGTGGCAGGCACATCAGCTTGCGAACTTTTGGCCTACAGATACACGCTGCAGCTTGCAAGAAAACGCCTCTGGTGGGTAGCACTGAGCAAGCAAGATGGTCCATGGAGAGCAGCCGGGCATAAGTGCCAGCCGAGTCACCCTTTGACAAAGAAGGTCGATGGTGCACTGCGTGAACTGGGAGGTGTTGAGAGGGGTGAGCTGAGCGAACCAAATTGCATCCTGGTGTTGATGTGTTGAGCTGCAGCTGTCAACACATTTGGAGCTTTCGGCTTAATTCAGCTGGCCCGGGTGGAAAAAGAAGTATGGAGCACAGTTCGAAGAGGCCGGGCATCAAGAACTCTTCCCTCGACTGCTTCAATGCTGGGGCTGCTGATGACCCCCAACCAAAACTGTTTTTTGGCAGTCAGTGGGGACTTTGTTCTTTAGAATTTTTGCACAATGTTAGACCCCGTTCCCTTGTGAGCTCAAAAGAGCATGCAGTGAAGTTGGAAAGTGTGACCCCCAATCACATTGCAAATCGTTTGACTCGTATGCCATCGACGACCCAAGTGCACCCCAGACGACTCGACTGCTTCCCATACAACTCATGGACACTCTAGATAGCCCAACCACACCCAACACGACCCATGAAAACTCCGGACGACTCAACTGATACCCAGACAGCACACGAACACCCCAGATGACCCAACCGCGTCCCAAACGACTCGCTGACCACGTCCGAAACGACCTAACTTCGTCCCAAGTGAACTAACCACACCCCAAACAACTCATTAAAACTCCAGACGATCCAATCACCTCACAGACAACTGACGAGGGCTCCAGACTATTCAATTGCACCCCAGACAACAATCAACCATCCCCTGTCTCCCCATCCCCGCGTCCCCTCATGCCCTAACCCCACAACTCCTCGTCCCCTCGTTCCCTTGTCCACTTATCTCTGTCCCCTTGGCAATGTCCCTGCGTCCCCTCAGCGCCGTCCCCGCGTCCCCTCATCACCGTCCCCGCGTCCCCCCATCACCGTCCCCGCGTCCCCTCATTGCCGTCCCCGCGTCCCCCCATCACCGTCCCCGCGTCCCCGCGTCCCCCCATCACCGTCCCCGCGTCCCCTCATTGCCGTC
>JBBPRG010000119.1:0-21786 GCA_038092895.1 Chalciporus pseudorubinellus | reverse complement strand
CATCTTGATGACTGAATAGGCAAGGTCTGGTTGTGTTTCAAGCATGATGTATAACAGTGATCCAATGACTGACTGATAACGACTCCTGAGTTGTGGATCAGGGTTGGCTTTGTCTGAGGGAGTGGGGGAGTAGTGAGTAGAAAGAGGTATGTGCACTGTTTTAGCATTATCGAGGTGAAAATATGACCTTCTCAGCATATGAGATTTGATCAAGTACAATGGTGTATTTCTGGCAATCCCGAGTGATGCACATGCTGAGGTATTCCTTGGCTTCTCTGAGGTCCCTGAATTCCCATCGTTTTATGAATATCCTCTTGTGGTCAAGGACAAGTTTTCTGTTGCTATCTAGGAATAGAGCATCATCGACATAGATAATAAGGATGATGATCTGGTTGCCGATGGTCTGGACATATACACCTGGATCTGAGTAGGTGAATTGGAAGCCTTGATCAAGTAGGCTTTTGTGCAGCACCTTGTTTCACTGTAAGGCTGCTTGCTTGAGGTCATAGATGGACCCTTGGAGGTGACAAACTTTGTTCTCCTGGCCCTTCTTGATGAAACCTTTAGGTTGATCCATATAGATCTCCTCATCAAGTTCTCCAAATAGGAATGCTGTCTTGATGTTGAGCACTTCAATTTCCCAATCTTCAAGTGCTGCAAGAGCTAAGAGGAGTCATACAGTTTCAAACCTTGTGACAGGTGTGAAGGTTTCTTCATAGTCTATTTCGAAGACTTGAGTGAAGCCTTTAGCAATAAAGCATGCTTTCTTGTGGCCGTCACTTTTAATGACATAGGTCCATATCCCTTTGATGGCCTTTTGGCCAGGTGGAAGGTTTACCAGATTCCATACTTTGCATTCTTGAAGGGAGTTCATCTCTTTCTTCATAGAGTCCATCCACTCTTTGTGCTCTAACTCAGGTAGTTTAAGGATGTCTTTGTAGTGCGTTGGGACTCCTGAAGCCATCTTGGCGGCAGCAAGGTGGTGGCGCATCCATTGTCCACTATACATGGTTCCAAGGTCATCTTCTTCATTAGTGAGATTTGGTGATCCCATCTTGAAGTCACAATCCTCCTCCTGAAATCTAATGTTGCCTCATTGGATATCGGCTTCAATTTCTACAGCTGGTCAATCTCCATACATGTTGTCCAGACATATGTTTGATTGGGGTATCCAAGCAGAACATTGAGGGACAGGGAGGATGTGTTGTTCTACTAGAGGATTTTTGGGAATATTACTGCATGGGTGTCTACTCATGTCCCTAGCAGAAGGAGTAGATCAGTTGAGGCAATGGATAGGAGATCATTGTGGGGATGATGGTAGTGGAGGCTGGAAACCATTGTCAGGCATAGGTGGACAATCCTCAGGTTCATCATCTTGGAAAGGATGAGGTGAGAGTGGAGGCGATGGTTGCTGGTCATTGTCATCAGGATCTGGATTGGAGGTAGACCTGGTAGATGAAAGTCATCCAGAGGAGGATCTAGAATCTCATCTGGAGGTTCATTTTAAAAGTGGTCATCATTGTCTTGAGGTGGAATAGGGGTGAGTTTGTCTTTATCCTTTCCAGGACAGTGAGAGAATGTTGATTTATCAAATATGGCAATAGAGGATATGATAACATGTCATTGAGTGGGTGACCAGAAGCAGTAGCCTTTGGTGCCTCTCTGATAATCAATAAAGGTCATTTCCTCTGACTTGGGAGCAAGCTTGTTAGCTCTAAGCTCATCAGGAATGAGGACATATGTACAACAGCCAAATATCTTGAAGTAGGATACATCAGGCTTCTCCTTTCTGAAGATCTCAACAGGAGTCTTCCAGTCATGTCTTTGCATGGGTTGACAATTGTAAATGTGAAGTGAGGTCTCAATGACATGTTGTCAGAAGATTTTGGCAAGGCATGAATGATGGCAAATAGCTTCAGCCTTCTCCACAATGGTGAGGTTGAATCATTCAGCACAACTGTTTTGCTATGGAGTATGGGGTACAGAGATCTGGTGTTTGATTCCTCAAGACTTGAGGAATGCTTGAAAATTAGCAGATATGTATTCTTCTCCTTGGTCCAAATGTAGAGAGATGGCCTTCTTTCCAGTCTGGAGTTCAGCCTAGGCAATTATCTCTTTAAGACATTCTGGCACATCTGATTTGTGATACAAGAAAGCAAGCTGTGCAAAAGCAGACTTATTGTCGATGAAAGTTACAAAGTATTTATTGTGGTTAAGAGATTTTTGTGGCATCTCGACAACATCTGTGTGAACAAGAGCAAGAACTTCTTTAGAGCATTTAGTGGAAGGAGGGTAAGGATGTTCATGCATCTTCCTGAGTGCACATCCATGGCACACAGGGGTAGAGCTGGTAGGAATTCATAATAGGGGAAGTCCTTTGGTGTGAGAGTGGACATGGCATAGGGCATTTTTGGCCAGATGCCCAAAGCATTGGTGTTACGACTGTAACAGGATTAATGCCCGTGGCACTTAACAAGGACTTCAATTTTTCTCTAAGTCTCACTATCTTATCTTATCATGTCATGTAACATGACTTCACAATCTTTTACCTTTCACATTCGTTCTTTCATTTCACTCATTCACTTATGCACAACATGCAGCGCATGTTCCATTTCACGATATCTTCTTTTAGACATATGAAACTCTATGTTTTTCTTTTCATTTCCGCTATGCTTCTCTTCTATTTGATCTGCCACACAGGCTGTGTGCCTCATGCATTTAATCACCGCTCTGCAGCCTTGCACAGCCAAGCTGTCACTCTCATGGGTTGAGGGTATTTACTTATATAGATAGATTAGCAACAAACATGTACATACACACCATGAGTATATAAACCCCAGGGTGCTGGACTGGCATCCCCAGTCTAGTTCACTTGGTTATTCACCTTAACCAACTATCCTCCCTCAGTTTCCATCTTTATCTTCTTCATCTGGTGATTGTTGTGTAACCTGACCGTTTTTGGTTTTGGTTTGCATCAATTGGTGCCATAAATTGTAAGAGTCAATTACTTGCAAGGACTTGATTCCTGCTTCTGGAGTGATTATGGTAAACCAAAACCAGTATAGGATACTGCTTGGTTCTAAAGCAGTGGCCTGTATAACCAAGCATCCTTGTTTGTGGTCTCTTTTGTGATTTTGCATTTGAAACCACAGATCATCAGTTTTGGTACAGACAAAAGATGATTAGTGGCTTTGGGGGCATATCAGACTTCTTGTAGAATGAAGTGAGGCATTGCCTTGTTTTTGCCATTGATCTGTTGAATAATAATGGTCCCAGGACCAGTCATTTCAACAGCTTTGCCATCCACAATTGTAGTGATGCGAGTTTGATTCCCTAAGGAAACAAAGTGATCCTTGAAGGGTGAGATGTGATCTGAACATCTGCTATCATGATTGAGGAGGAACTCATCATCATGCATTCCCACCAGAGCATATAGTTGTGCTCTTGAATACCAGTCATAAACTCATATTCTCCATGATAGTCTGCAGTTGCTAGATAGTTCTCCTCTGTGAGCTCATAGGGAGCATCAACAGGTACCCTATCTGCATCAGACAAACCATGTTTCCAAGTACCATCAGCATATTTGTCTGTGTTTTCAAAGTAAGATTCCTTCTTCTTCTCCTACTGTGCTCTCTTTCCTTTAAAAGGTTGACTGTGCCTTTGGCTGTGAGTCTGTTTAGGGAAAGAAGCCAGTGCAAAAGGAGTGAGTAGTAGGAGGAGGGGCAATGTTCATACCTGTGTTGCTCTCACTAGGGAGACGCCATCCAGGTTCTGCAACATCACTAGGAATATCTTCATCGTCATCTGCGACAGCCATTTCACCAGCTTCATTGGCCAATTCCATGATCTGCTCATGCATGAGCAAGGGTTTATTCCATCTGGCAACGAGATTAGCCCTCTATTTCTGTAGATCTTGTATGACAAGAGGGTTCTCTTTGCCCATGAAGTGGACATTGGTGGTGTCCTTGTTGATTGCAATATGTTCTGATCCATTGAGGGAGTAGATGAACACATTGTTGTTACCATCAAGCATATTCATGCAGCCTTTGCCCGAGGGTGTTGCTGGTTATTTCTGGTGCTGGAGTTGGCTGGGCCAGAGTTACCAGGGTGTGATGAACCTGCTGGGCAAGGAAGACCTGGTGGGTAGATGGGAGCATTGGGCTGATTGGGGCCCTTGCCTCTACTGCCTCTACTGTGAGCACTGCACTTCCTCTGGTCATTGCTGCCAGAGGGAGTTTGCTGTGGGTTCTAGGTGTTATTCGTCAGTGGGCTGCATTGAGTAACCATGGTCTGGTTTATGGAAGTGTCTGGTTCCATAACAGCAGTCATGGAGGAATGTTGAGGGTGTTGGTCAGGGAGAGTGATAGCACCACGGAGGTTGAGCTCAATATTGAGCTTGGGGAGGATCTTGTCTATTGTCAAGTCCATCTCTGTGGTAGTTTGCATGATAGTCAAGATCAGTGAATCAAAAGAGTTGGGGAGATGAGACAGGAGGGTCATGGCTTGAAGGTTCTCTGGAAGATCCAGTCCTTCTTTTGTCATCTCATTGAAGTATCCAATCAAGGTGCTGATGTCATGCAACAGGGTATGGGAGCGAATACAATGGTGGATGGCCTGACTGAAGTGGTTGAAGTTTCCAGATATGCCTTTAGTGCCATTAAGCTCATAGAGCTTATCCCAAAGTTTCTTGGCAAGGAATGGAGCAGGATTAGCATAATTGACAACATATTTCCAAGTCACAAGGTGGTGCATGGAGGGAATGGTGTTGATGAGGATAAATGTAATGATCTTGGCATTGATCTGCTTTCAGGTGGCACATTGGATATCATTGGTCATAGCTGTGTAAAGGCTGTCTCCAGAGACAATGAGTCAGAAGAGTTGGCCACAGAGGATGCTAGAGATAAGGGAACTCCACAAGGGGTAGTTCTTGGTACCTGTAAGGATAGGAATGCGGGCGGTGAGGTGAGACTCGACTTTGAAGTCAGAAGTGGTGGCAAGAGTTGTCATAGTGCAAATGTATAGAGGTTTATGAGATCAAAAGTATCAGTAGGCATATAAGATGGAAGGAATACAAAGGAAAATGTCAGTGGTCCTGTGTCCTCTGTATTCTAGGGAGGTGATGGTGGTCCTCATCTGATAGTATCCTTGAAAGGAATCCCCCCTTTCACTAATGAACTCGAATCCTCTGCAATGTCTGCCTGGAGAAAGCATTTTATCTCAAGCTCCTGATACTACTGGAGCATCAGACATGCAGCAGTTCTCTCAAGCATTTTGAAGACATCAATGCAACTTGGAAACCAATGTGGATTATCAAGTTTTGCAGAGCCAAGTGGGAGATACTGTACATTGCAGGAGGTAATAGATAAGACAAGAGGAAATTCGAGGTACTGTACAGAGGTGAGATTAAAATATAGCCAATTGTTCACAATAAAATGTCTGCTCTTTGTGAAATCCTTTTCTTCAGTAATGTAGGGCATACTGATGTACTACAGTGTTGGCCAAATCCTGTAGGGGATTGTTTTGAACATTCTCTGAGCTTGGGTGGACTGTTCAATGAACTGCTCCCTACCACCCATAGTCCAGACATAGTCGACATTATAAACATTGTGACAGAAGGGGGTGTACCAGTCATCCTTGATTATTAAGTTGGGGGTGAGGAAGTTGAGAACATGGTCATTCCGGATATGTACAGGGAAGTCTTCTAGGCAGAGGATCTCCCAACCGCAATTGTAGAGGGATATATTGATGATGTCCCAGTATGTTTTGTCAGGCAAAGGGTAAACTGTTATAGTATTTAAAAACATTTTAATCTTTCGCACTTGCACGGACTTGAACACTCGTCCTGGGACTATCACATGACTAGACACCATTTCCTGTTCTATCTATAGCCAGAATAGTCATCCCAGTATTACATAAGCAGAGTCACGTGACCCTTATGTCATCATCGGTCCGGACTCCATTCTATCTTTGCTATCATTCTATTCTTGTTCTTATCTCTACCCATGCCTGTTTCATTTATGAATAGCCTGGTCTGTGCGCACTCTCTCTACAGTATATAAACCCTCACGTAATAGCACACACCCCAGCCTAATTCATTTGTTCACATTGCCCACTAGCATGTGTTCTAAGTCTAAGGTCTCCCCATCCCTCCCTCTGCCCATTGTTGGGTCTAGTCCCTGCCAGGTATTGTGCGACGTTGGCCTTTGGCCTCTATCAAAGCATAACATAAACAGCAGATTTGTAGATGGCACAGAGTGACTCCTCTTCATATGCAAATGATTCAGCTAGTATGGGAGTGCATCTCTGGTTTTTGCAATTGATGATTTCATCAGCATAGATTCAAATGGAGTAGGCAAAGCAAGAGGTTGCATCAAGATTACAGTAGACAAGAGGGTAAGCAGGGTGAATGTAGAAGGGATATGTGAAGTGGTCACCACCTCTTTTGTGATGATCCCTTGCAATCTCCTCGTGAGATTTCAAGGCCAGTACTGTTGGAAAATACCTGTTGATTTCTCCTTCCTTCATGGAGAACAACTCTTCTATATAGGGTCTCATTGAGCATAGATGGGGTACCTGGCAGAATACCAGTGCTGTTGGCTCTAGTTCTGACAGATCCATTTTTTGCAAGGTGCTCTCCTGAGCTGGAGTGAGGGAAAGAGATGATGTCATGGATTTTGTACTAGGAGAGTGGTGAAGAAGGTGGGAGAGAGGTAGGGACGAACAGTGTTCCTTGCTGTGAGTAAATGAGTGAAAAAGAAGGATGGGCCAATGACGACAAGTCAAAAGGCCAGATAGATGGATGAGAATGTGCTAGAAAGTCTTCTGGAGTGGTGGGCTCAACAGAAAGACAATATAGAAGGGATGGATTCTCAAATCTGCATGTGGGGCAGAGTTCTCCTTCAAGGATGTGGAATTGGCAGCATTGGCAGACTCGACCATTGGTAGCCCAGGGTCTCTCAAGGGAAGTAGGTTGCCTTAAAGGGAGTCAAGTCCAGAGGTTGTAAATCAAGTGGGAGTTTGAGGTGTAGGGCCTCAAGTTGGGATGAGGAAAGGGATGAGGAGAAGGATGCAGAGGACAAGAACAAGGAGTATAAGTGGGAACAGTGAAATACCTACTTTGGATGGGCACACTCTGAGTTTGGATAAACATCTCAGAAGAACTGGTAGTCGTTCAAGCCTGAATATGCAAAATTCGTCTATGACGAGTGGGTCCCCAGGTCAGTTCAATGTCATCCAAGTAGGAGCCATGAAATAGAAGGATTAATGACATGCCAATGCATACCAATGTTGAAGTGAAGTGTCCGAAGACAATCATCACAACAACAGTGATAAGCCACACAAGATCAAGAGTTGTCTCGTCTTCTCAGAGGCAGGCAAGGAAAGTCATCATATAGACAGTCTTTCACAGAGCCTTGGCAGGGCTCATAACCTATAGGAATAATACAGTGTGGGACCATGTAGCCCTATGGCAGCCAGCAACAAAGTAGGCAGAGAATCAGTGGGAGTACTCACTGATATGGGAGACAGAGAAGCAACTAAGGAGTGCTGAGAGGCTAGCATGAGTGTGGGAGCTCAGGTAAGATGAGAGCTTGGATTGATAGATCTAGATGAGTGACCTTTTATATGTAAAGGTAAAGTACATGGTCTGTGCACTAGAAGGTCTGTGCACATATAGCACTCATGTATGATAGCTAGCCAATAGCAACAAGTGCTATTCCTAAGTGTGTAAGCATAGTTCACATGTCATGAGTGACATGGGAGTCATAAGTAATAGAAGTACCCTGATTGGATGGAACCAATAAGATTGTCATGGAACCTATTCAGGTGTCATGGAACCTGTAAAGGTGTCATTACTTCAACACATGAGGCTGCTCCACAGCTTGATCTGACACTGAAGCTCTGTGACATCTCACAAGGAGCAGAGTCAAGCACTCCAACAACACATTCATCATGCCTTGATGCACAGCAGGGCAGTCATGGTTCTGACCACAATCATGATCCAGGACAATCTACTGTCAGATGTAAGCTTGCTTCTGATAAGCAGATTAATATCATGGTCCAGCCCTCCAACTTGGATCTCACTGTTGACAACTCTTTCTCAGGCTCCTCCAGTTGGCTTGATCCTGATTTCTGTTTCAATGCTGCCCAGCTTCCCATTCCTGCACAAACATCTGTCATGGTTGCCACTCTCTTCCCTGGGCCTGTTATCTTACTTCAGGCTGTTCAAGCTTCCATTGTAGCATTGTCCTCTCACTTGAAACCCCCTGTACCTGCCTTACATGTCAGACCAAGTCAAATGCACCCTAATACCAACCATCACAAAGGCAAAGGCAAGCCCTGTGAGGCCAAGCAATCTGACAACTTGCCACTGATGATGACAGGTCCATTTTCCTGTCTTAAAAGGACTTCATCACGTCAGATGGATTAGATGATGTAGATCTCATTCCATCAAAACGTTCATGTCAGCACCAGCACAGCTGTCCCCAGGTCCACTCAAAGCCCCATGATTCTGAGTCCTTTGAAGAAGAGTCCTGCTCTACGTCTGGCAGCTCTGGTGGTTCATCTGCTTCACACCCTACTGTCAAACAAGAAAGCACAAGTACTAGCAGTCTTTTGTCACACAACCACTCCAAGGAAAGCACCATTGACATTGATGAGGTTTGCATATGGCTATCTGACTTCTACTGTTGCGATATTGCCAAGGGCTTCAGGCTATGCATAACTGCTGCCAAGTCTTGTTACAGCATTCCCAAGATGTTTATGGCTTTCTTTGGAGTTGATTGGGCTTCCTCGACATTTTATGACAATTGGTGTATCTGGAATGTTATGGAGAACCATTATCTTCACCAGCAATTTGTGTGGTATGGCCATCACGACAAGAGGACATGGTCTACCTTTATGGCAAAGGTCAAGCAACCCAAGTGTTATTGATGCATCTATGCAGAGGATTGATCTACTGGGCCGAATTTTTCACTGTCACACAACTATACAGCATAGGACATATGAAGTGATTCCAACTACTTGTGGCATGTAAACAGACATCACAAACTGATTCACTGGGGTTTCATGATTCATGGGATGATTGACAAATATTGTCGAATGATATGTAAAATTTTTGCTCTCGAAAGATTATTCACAACATATCTTCCAATAGATTGTTGATTTGTGGGCTAGCACTAGCAATTGTGCTTCAACAGTTCTCGATCTTTTTATTGATGCTATCACTGCATATGAAACCTCATCATGCATCCATGGTGACTGTGGTGATGAAAATATGGATGTTGCCATTTGGATGATTCAACATTGTGGCCTCAACCAGGCTTCATTTATGTGGGGGAAATCTACATGAAATGCTCAGATTGAGCAACTCTGGCTTGATACTGACATTCAGTTTGTTTGTTGCTGGCAAGCCTTTTTTCTCACATCTTGAGAATATTCACTCACTATCTCCTGGCAACTCACATCATCTCTGACTATTGCAATATCTCTTCATCGATAAGCTAAATGATGACTGCCAGCAGTTCCAACAGGATTGGAATCACCATCCCATTTCGAAGTGAGGACATAATCAAACTTATGGATGACAGGATATGTGGTTTCTGTCAGCAATATAGCATGGTACCTATCCTGAATGCTATGATGACTCAAACTCAAGTATGGATGACTTGCAAGCAGAGATTGCAGCTGATCAAGAGAGGCATGTTCAACATGCTGCCACTGATGTGCCACCTGCAACTGCCCCATTTTATTCTGCCCAATCTGTTACGACCGTAATGGATTAACACCCATGGCGCTTAACAAGGACTTCAATTTTTCTCTAAGTCTTGTTATCTTATCTTATCATGTCACATGACATGACACTTCTTTCCTTTCACATTCGTTCTCTCATGCACAATATGCAGTGCATGTTCCATTTCACGTTATCTCCTTTTAGATATATGAAACCTTATGTTCTTCTTTTCATTTCCGCTATGCTTCTCTTCCATTTGATCTGTCACACAGGCTGTGCATCTCATGCCTTTAATCGCCGCTCCGCAGCATTGCACAGCCAAGCTGTTACTCTCACGGGTTGAGAGTATTTACTTATATAGATAGATTAGACACAAACATGTACATACAATCCATGAGTATATAAACCCCAGGAAGCTGGACTGGCATCCCCAGTCTAGTTCACTTGGTTATTCGCCTAACCAACTGTCCTCCCTCAGTTTTCTCCTTCTTTACCTCATCTCTTTGGTGATTGTTGAGTGACCTGACCGTTATTGATTTTGGTTCGCTTCACAATCACAAGAAGCTTTCACCCTTGCACTCCAAGCAACTTGAGACCAAGGTGTTATCCCCATGGGTTATGGTATTGTGGAGGAGGAGTGGGTAGACAGATCATGTCCAGAAGTTGAGGCAATTTCTGTTGGACGTACAGAGCATAAGCATAAGTTAAACATGCCATTCATGATCTGGTGGCCAAAAGCTGTTCTATGGGTGCAAGGATTGGATTTTTTTGGGGGGGGGTTCATTTATGTTCAATTGGGGTGAGGGTACCCTATGTAAGACAGTACTATCTAGAAGCATAGGAGGCACAAGTGCCTCCTCTGTATCCCTGACCACACAAATGCATTTGAGAGCAGGTCATAGACCCCCCAAATCCCACCATTCTTGCTGGCAGTTTTAGATGCCATGGTTTTTCTATCAACAGTGCTCCTCTATTGTGTTCTTCGAATAGGGTAGTTGGGCTTGCATTGAGTTCATGGAAAGACAAGTACCCATTCGCAAAAGTGAATGTGTATGAGGAGGAAGGAGAGATAGGTATCTAGTAGGTGAGGGTTGTCACAATAATGTAGTGATGGTGGATGTGTAGATGAGGAGGGAAGTCAAGCGGGGAGGTGTTGGGGGTTTTTGTCAGTGCACCATCTTTGTACCAAGCTCATGTTACCAAATAGTCCCTTGAGTGCCAAGTGTTTGTTCCTGATTGTTGGCAGGTAATTATTTTGTATTATATGTATAGTAAAGGGTAGGGTTTGTATCAGTTCATGTGAAGAGGGAGGGAGTTAGGTGGAATTAGGTAGGTGTGTAGGGTAGGGGGAAGAGATCTTTGGGTGGAAGTTAGCTTGTTTGTTAACAGTCAGGAGAGAGGTTACTGAGGGCCAATTTGAATTGGCTGAGTAGGTGCAGCACACCATTCTTGTCAGATAGGAGAAAGGTGAGGTTAATGGCTTTTTATCTTGCCCTTGTGTGCAGGATATGTCTTGGACTTGCATAATGAGGGCATTTGAACAGGAGGTGTGGGATATCTTCCACTTCATCAGTGCAGTATGAGCATTTATCAGTATCTGACTTTGTGATGTGTTTGAGAAACTTGTTGAGTGGGCAGTGTTCTGTTCATAGCCAGATTAGTGCTGAGGAGTGTCATTTGCACAGGAGGGCTGATGTTGAGACAAATGAGCCTGACAATAGTTTTGGGTCAATTTTTTGGATGTGCTCATAGTGAGGGGACTTAGCCCATCTCCTTTTCCAGCAGTCATGTGTTGTTTTGCATTGCCACTGTAGGCAGGCTGATATGCTCAGTGAGAGCAGTGTTTTCTGTAGGAAGGCGGGGAGATGGCTTTTTGGGCTTGAGCATTCTGGCCCCCTTGAGGCCTTCTTGGCTTCCTTGTCTGCTTTCTCATTGCCCTCAACTTCACTGTGGCTTGAGATCCATTTCACTGCTATCTCGCACTTCATCAGTCTATTGTCCTTGGCAACACTCCTCATTGCTTTGCTGAATCTGTTGATCAGGTAGTGGTCTGGTTTCGTTGAGAAGGGGTTAGCGTTAGTCTTAATGGTTGCTTGATTGTCTACATAGATGGAGATTGGGGTGATTAGGTCCAGTTCATTGAAGAGGAGGTGTGCTGCTAGAATGAGGCCAACCACCTTGGCCTCATACACCAGTGATCCTTCTCGCTGCCCAAGTGGTACCTCAGTGTACATGTTGTGCCATCTGGTCATAGCAGTACTGCAGCCACCCCAATGCCTCCTTCCAGTCCTGAGCCATTGCAGTAGACTCTGGTATCCTGAGTCTGGTCATTGTGGTGTTTGATGGATTCTTCTTTGGTGCAGGCTATGTATGTAGTGTATGTGGTGGTTTCATTGGAGGGGTGACGAGTTGGTTGAAGGGTTTCAAGGGAGAAAAGGTTGATGGCAAAGGCGTGGGTTAGGTGGTGTAGAGCTGATTTGTGTTGTTTTATGAAATGTTTTGATGCTCACATTATGAGGTCATGGAGAGGATGGGAGAAGGGGTAGGAGGAGAGTCATATGGCTGCTTGGTGACACAGGTTCTGGATTCGCATCTCGATGGGCATCCGCTTGGTGTGTGCCTCCAGTACATCTGTTGCTGTGGAATGGAATGTGCCAGTTATGCTGATCATTGCAAGGCATTGAATCTTACTGAGTTTTTTCACTGCTCCTGCTGACCCTTGTGTGGTTTTGTCACCTGATCCTGTATATAATGGTGTGAAGCATATCTCAGCTGCATAGAGCATTTTCAGGAGGGCAACTGAAGTGTAGAGCTGGTGCATGAGGGTGAGGGGGATGCCTTTTGAGGGCAGAGAGAGTCTGCAAAGTTGCATTATGTATGCGGTGCCTTTTCCAATGGCATGTATGACATGAGTGTGCCAGCAGAGTGCTTCGTCTACTATTACCCCCAGGAAGTGGTGAGATGTGGTGGAGGTGATGAGTGAGCCATGTATGTTAATGGGAATGTGTTCTTTTTTGACCTGGGGATTGAAGTCTATCAGCACAAATTTGAAAGTTTCGAAACAAGAGTTGTGGTTGTGAGATCAATCAAATCCTCCTCTGGTCCACTTAAGCATGTCATGGAGGGTTCTGTGAGCTTCTTGCATGGTGTCTGCAATCACCATGAAGGCTGTATCATCAACAAAGGCAAGGGTTTTTTCCTTGCTCTCTTCTGCAATATCTACAAGATCAGCATTATAAATGATGTATAGGACCATTAAGAGTGGGTCACCCTGCCCAATCCCATTTGTGATTGTGATCCAGTCCGAGGTGTGTCCATCAAAGATAAGCTGGGTGCAACGACTGATTAGCGGCCTCTGCATGAATGCTATAATGCATTCTGGGATGTGTCGGCAGCATATGTTATGCAGGAGTCTGTCAGTTATGGCATTTGGGAAGATGCTCTCAATATTGAGGAAGAGTACCAAGACAACTTTTTTTCATCTGCCATGCATTTTTGACAATGGCTTCAAGAAGGTGAAGCAAGTCTATTGTGGATCTGCCTGGTCTTTCTCCAAAGTGAGTGGAGGGAAGGAGGTTATGCTTTTCTAATAAGAATGATAGTTGGTCTGCCACTACTGCCATTAGCAGTTTAGCTGTGGTGTTTAGAAGTGCTATGGGGTGATAGGCCTTGGCTAACGTGTAGTCTGGGTGTCCTGGCTTGCACAGGACTACTGTGGTAAAGTCTTTCCAGGGAGGATAGTAGGTTTTAAGAAGAAATGTTGCGGAGAAGATGCGAAGGAGGTGTGGAGTCAGTGTATCTGAACATTGTTTGAAGATGACATTGGGGATGTCATTGGGACCAGGAGCTTTGTATGGGCTCAGCTTGGCAATGCTCCTTGAGAGCTGCTCTTGGATAATTGGACCCACGTCATCCACAGGGATGGGATATTTGAAGTCAGTGGATACAGATGAGGTCAGTGAAAGAGGAGGGAAGAATTGGTTGGCTAGAATGGTGCTCTTTGCTCGTTTGTTCTAGCCTCTATTTGCTGCCCATCAGGCGCTTTGGCTAGTAGGGTGGGGACTCATGATGGACTGCTGTCCCCTGGCTCCATGTTTAGGTAGTGGTTCACTGTCCATATGTTGTCTGAAGACACATTTTCTAGCCACTTCATCCAGTGGTCTTTTTTGGCTTGTTTGATAGCCTCTGTTGTTATGGAGTACTTGATGAGTTTCATGGGCAGGGTGGTTCTGGAATACCCTGAGTTTGTATGACTCAGTCGCTGCCCTGTTTATCTCTTTGTGCAGAATCATGAGGTCGTGGTCACACCAGCGCTTGGACATTGGGCATGGCTTGGACATTGGGCATGGCTTGGACATTGGGCATGGCTTGGACATTGGGACATGTTTGTCTATGGCTGTGAGGATAGCTTGGGTCATGCCCTTGGTCACTGTTTGGAATTCTGCATCAGTGACAATGAGAGCATTAAATGGAAATGCAGCCATCTTGAGAGATAGAGTCTCATTGAAAATCTTCCAGTCCATTTTGCAGAAGTTTCACTTGGGGAATATTTCAGTTCAAGGGATTTTGAGTTCCAGGACTAATATGATTGGCACGTGATCTGTACAGCCTCAGAGGTACAGTTGGATATAGCAGTGGAGAAAGGATTGGGAGGTGTTTTCAGAGCAAAAGACATTGTCTGGTCACATCCAGTTTTTTTGTAGCAAGTGTCTGAAGTGTGGGCATGTCCTTTGGGAGGGCCTGCTGCATTCCATGCTCAGCCAGGAGTAGCAGGAGTGGCTTGGTGGCATTGAGGTTGGCATTGGTAAATAGGTGAGCGTTGTGCTCCTCCCATAGTGGGTGGTGCCTGTTGAAGTCGCCAAGCCAGATCATGTGGTCATCCACATTGGGTTTTAATGTCTGTAGGTTTTCTTCCAAGTGCTTGTCTAATGTTTCTAGGGTGCGTTGGAACTCACCATCATTGTAGATGTTGAATATCATGCAGAGGCCGAAGAAACCTTTGAATTGGATGATGACCATGTCCAAGGATGGGAAGAGAAGTTGGCACCACATTTCAGATGCTATGTGAGTGGAGATAAGTGTGACTGCATGGCTTCGGGGAGCTCTGTTGGAGTGGTGCAGAGTGGGGTAGAGAGTATGGTAGTGCCGACTAGATATGATGAGGTTGAGGAAGTTTATGTGGGGTTCTTGAATAGCAATGACCTCCCAGTCTTTGGAGTTGATGCTGTTGAGGAGTGAGTGTTGAGCTGAGTGCGATGTGTTGAGGTTTTGCTGCCAGATGCATAGGGTGGTCGCAGTGTTGTTGTTGGTTGTACTAATCATTAAGTAAGTAATGAGAGGTGTATGTTGTCGATGGATTGTGAGCATGCTGGGGAGGAGGGGGTCAGAAAGAGTGATAGGGTGAGTCTTTATTTGATGGAGCTGGGTATGAACCTGTTGAGTGTGGTTTGTGAGGAGCTGAGATCAATCAGTGGGGGCTCGTGTGGGGCACAATTACCTCTTTGTCCCCATTGTGAGGTTGTGTTTGGGCATTGTTGGTGGATAGGGATGGAGTTGGAGGATGTAGCTGATGTGATGCATTCCTTGCCCTTGCATGGGCCTGATCTCTGATCCTTGGGCTCTGATCTAAAGTTCAGGGTGGATTGCTGGAGCAAAGTAGGGTGGTTTGGTTGAGCCAACCTCTTTGGAGGGGGTGTCATCTCCTTTCTTGTAAGCTGTTTCGGCAGGAGCAACACCTGGGTCCAAGTTTCATGAGTGGGGAAATATGACATGAGGTTTTTGAGGTGCTTAGCATTAAGTTCATTGCATTTTGCAATGAATGTGGGGCCGTTCTGGTTGTTGCTTGCATGCCCATCATTGCTGCAGCTTATGCAGAAAGTGCCTTCTTGTCCATTACATTGCTCGGTGTTGTGCAGGTGACCACACAGGGTGCATACATCATGTAGCGATTTGCAGTTGTGGGCGATATGTTCCCAGAGTTGGCACTTGGTGCATCTTGTGGGTTCACAGCACTCCTTCCAAGGGTGCAGTCTTTCTTTACCAGCTAGGAGTCCATCCCTGAGTATGGTGTTAGCTGATTCCTTGTCATTAAATGAGAATACTGCATGTGCGACACATTGGTTTGGTGCACACTTTTTGACTGGTTTGACCCATCTTATGCTGTCAAGTGTGCTGTTGCACAGGTTGTTTTCCTGTTCGATGTTGTTGAGCCAGGTCCTGTTTGTGATGTCAGAGCAGATTGAGAGGAAGGGGACTAAAATTTGATGCAAATGGTCTTTGATGACTGCTTGGATGTCTAGCAGATTGATGAGTTTCTCATGGGTTTCCTGCTCATGGATCCAGTTGGCGATTACAGGGTTGTTCAGCTCTATCATGATGCTGCCTCCTCTGAGTCGTAATATGGCTTTGACTTCCAGGTCAATGATGAGATCATGGGGAGGGTGAAGGGTATTAAGGGCTTCTTGGATTTTCGCAGCTTTTTGTTGTTTGTGTAGAGACATCAAATATAGGCTGGTCAGTCATGGTGTATAGGAGGATTTGGTGCTCCTGGCCTGCTGCTCTTGCAACAGCTGATAGAATGGTGGGGTTGTGGATGGTGACTATGTGTAAGGCAGTGGGGGTGTGGGTTTTGGCCACACTGCTGTACAGGGGTCAGATTGGGTCAGCTGCCTGTGAGTTGATTTTGTTGTTGTCGGAGTGGATTTTCTTAGACATGACTGCATTGATGCATTCTTGGGTGGAGTTCAGTGAGGGGGTGAGGAGTTCAATGGTGTTTTTGATGTTGTCAATGCTTGAGAATGCTGTGTTGGCTGCTTTCTCTGCTCATTTTAGGGTGGATTTGAGTTTGGGCATGAAAGAGTCAAAGGATTTGGCTAGATCCTGGTGGATGCACTCTAAGTCCAATGGAGTCGGCAGTGTGTTTCAGGTTTGCTACCTGGGAGGCGATGGTGGTGATGACTTGGGTAGCTACCTCTGTGGCCACTGAGATTTTGATGTGTTTTACTACCAATGCTGCAGTTTCCAATATGGCATGTTCGTGAATGATGAATGTCACTGATCTAATGGCTTCGATGGTGGGGCATGGGATTTTTTCTAGCTGTGTTATGTGGGTGAGTGAATCTGCTATATGCTCAAGTGAGAAGAGATGGCCCACCCAGCATAATAGGTGCCTCTCTAGGTAATTGATTCCTTGCTCTGCATTTGTCACATTGTAATTGTCTGAGTCCAGTATGTCATCAGCAGACAGCAGATTGCCAGTTGAGCATCTGGAGGCTCTTATTGTGAGTGTGGGAATTGTGGGATTGGAGCTAGTATTTCAAAGTTCAGTTGCAGGACCCAAAAAAAGACTGCAACTGGACTGGACCACGGAAAAGTCCAGTCCAGTTCAGTTGCCAGTTGCCCCTCCTTGAGCATTAGAGTGGTTGCTGGTTGCCTGGTTTTGTGAAAGGTGAAAAGACCGATCAAAACTGGTTGCAACTGGTTGCAACCAGTGCAAAGCCGCAGGGGCTATTCAGGGCTACTTTTTCCTATTTTTCCCTATTTTATTACAATTTATACAGCCTATTCTGACTTTGAGATCAATATTGATGTGAAATAAGTGGTGAAATAACATGCTGTTGCGAAATGACCATATCTCCACGCCCAGTGATTCAAATCACATGATCCCGGAATTAATATTGTAGCCAAGAAGCAGACCTAGAACTCGGCTCCCTATGACTAAGCGTGATTCCCACGGAAAAACCCGGTTTTGTAAAAAACCAGTTGCAACCAGTTGCAATTCACATCAAGACTGTCAAGGACCAGTTTTTTGTGGTTTTGGTCCGGTCTAACCTCATTTGGAAGTGTTAGGTAACCAGTTCGGTTCGGTTGCCTTCCAAATTAGGCAAAAAACCGGACTGGACCGGACTTTAAAACACTAATTGGAGCTCCCTGCTCGAGAGTTTCTTCCAGTTATGAGAACCATATGGCTTTTTTGAAGGGAAGAGGGCTGGTTTGGGTGTTTTGGGTAGCTGGAGAGGGTGTTTTTTGGGGTTTTTTATGTGGCTATTGGGCTCTATGCATTGTGTAGTCTACTTCTTTTCCTCAAAATTTTCAGGGTCCTGGAGGGGTGCTGCGTGGTAAGAGGGAAAGAAGCTTATAAGGATTGTATAATGATACAGATATGTATGGTTGAGGCAGGTAAGCTATAGTTACACTATCTGACAAAATGTAAGGAATAGACAGGAATGCCTAACTCAGCCACTGCCTGAAAGGGGCAGAAACGACTATATTTGCCTAAAGAATAGGCAGGAATGCCTAACTAGGTACTATAAGTAATAGAAATAAACAAACAATGGAAGTACTCACCTCAGCTGCTGCCTGAAAGGGGCAGAAACAACTGAGGTGCTCAGGAAATAAGTCTGGACCTTTAAGTACATGGGTGGAGATGCACCCACATAAGTTCAATGTACCTCCAGTCCAGAATACCCAAAAACCAGATGCTAAATATCATGAAATGACAAGGATAAGAATGAGGAATGATGGAATGATGTGGAATGACAGAATAAACATAGAAGAGTGTATTAATAGAGTGCAATGAATAGGAGTGCATACTAAAACAGTTCTGAAGGTTCTTGCACTGTTTCAGAGTTCCCACACTTGTTCCAGAATCTCTGGAAATGTTGTCAGAAGGTCTGAAAGCCAGATTGGACTTCATGGAATCAGTCAGGAAGTGTCTGGAAGAAGTTATATTTTGTCACTGTCACTGTCATGATAATCATTCACAGTATAAAAGAGAGACTTGAATAGTTTCATTTCTGTGGTCACCACCTCTGAGTCTCCATTCTCTGTTCATGTTGAATGACAATTGACAATCATGGTGTTCCCAATTTGTTCTGGGTGCCAGACAAAAGGAAAAGCATTGTTGAACATGTTACCAGAAAGAACACCATCACAACGTTGAACTCCAGGCCTCCCAGCCACAGCATGATGGCTCAATGGCTTCTTCTTGTGATGACTGCAACAAGGCACCCCAATCCACTGCATCAATGTTTGAAGATGCTACATGGATTCAGATGATCATCAATAGCTATGGTATTCAATGATAGCCAAAGGCTACTCCTGGAGCTGCTCAGAGTGAAGTCTATGCTGGTTTTTGAAAGACTCAGAATTCTCATGCTACACAATGGTCAAGCCTTTGGCTATTGAACAAGGTCCATTTTTTTGGTATATACTCAGACTCAAAAATGAGCTTTCATTTACATTGTCACAGTATTATTACTTTAATTTTGTCTAGATTGGAGTGGGCGGCAGTGGATCAAGAGTTTCTAGCCCAAGCTTAGCTTCTCAGCATGGCCTGCAATAATCAAGTCATGACAGGAGCATCAGAATTGGCACTGTGATGATGATGGCAGATGAGCTTGATGCCATATGTGTTCAATCTCCCACTGGCTTGAATATCAATAATAATCACAATCCTTGGCAGAAGGGTATGTTTCGCACTGACAGAAGCCATCCAAACCTGTCCAAGAGAAGCTGTGTTGTCATGGCTTGCTTTTTAGTGAAGATGGAGAGAACAATCTTGAGTGCAAGCAAACTCTCTTGGGATGCAGATGCCATCAACACATGGCTTTGCCATCTTCTCCCCAAACCATTTGAGTGGCTTGATGCACACTTTGGTAAACCAGCTACAGGATCACTCCACTGAGCCCTGGCTGGTACTTTAGGGTGATGTATTTATGTTATTGAGCATGATGTGATTACTGAAAAGATTCTTGATGAAGTGAAGAGTACAATTTCTGCTGGGTATTGTTAGTGTTTTAAAGTCCAGTCCGGTCTTTTTGCCTTTTTTTGGCAGGACCAGACCAGGACCAGTCCTGGGAAAGTCTGAAATCAGAAGGACTGGACCAGGACCACCCAGGACTGGTTCCAAAATGTCAAAAGCGAGGACTGGACCAGTCCAGACAAGTCCTTTGAAAGTCCATGTTGCGGCATGTGATAATGTGGGAATTAGGCTTTGCATTAGTGGGCCAAGTTGTAGTACACCCTCCCGGCATTCTACTGACTCCCTGGTCGAGCAATTTGGCTCAGCCAATTCAAAGCTATGACCATTACATGGTCACATGCCATTTGAGATCAGTATAGTATTGCATGAGTGACATATAAATATGTATCATATAGTGTGTAATCATCAATGTACCCTCAGGATAATGATCATTGTGCATCATTTAGGTCATTCTGGATAGGATGGATAACATTAAGTGAATTTTGTACATGATAATCTTTCATTTCCTGACAAAAGATCATAGAAATTTCAGAAAAATGCCAATAAATCTGCAAAAATTAGAGTAAGTGGTCCTGAATAGTGCTGTATAGGGGGTGGCTGTGCGGACCAGCTTGATGTTCACCCAAAATTTTAGGATTGAACCAGAACCAATCAGGACTGTCAAGGACCGGGACCATAGTCCTGTGAGGACCGGTCCTGGTCCAGTTCAGTCTGCAGTCCTCGACCAGTCCCAGGACTGGACCTTTGAACACTAGGTATTGTGTTGCATTGGCCATTGGCCTTTATCACTCATAACACTTGAATTAGGCTAGTACGCCCCACCCAGACTTGTCCCCGTTGCTTTCTCATTCTCACTGTGGTTATACACAGTCCCAGCATTAAGGGGTAGTCTGGTGGTTCATACGTTTGTGCACATGCTGTACAAGGAGACAACAACTCCACAAACTGTTGTTTACACAGTCGTCCACCGTATCAAATAAGGATAACGTTGCTGCTCCCCATAGTGCACTAGGGGTCTTCTGATTGGTGGGAATCGCCTGGGCATTACCAATAGCCTTTGTGTGTACATCCAATCCAGGTTCTCGTGATCAGCTGTGAACATCACGAATTCACCTTTTGGCAATTTTCTTCCTTTGCACCAGCCTTTAGTGCGCAGTTTCTGTTGCCCTCCATCTATACATGAATTTGTTCAAAGACCACTTCAGGGTCGTGCCTGATTGTGTAGAGCGACTTGGGAATAACAGTTGGTGCTGCCCAAGGCCGAGCTAAATTTACATATCCCTACCTAAAATGTAACAATAGATTGTATTAGATAGATTGTTGCTGGGAAAAAGAAGACCAGAACAATTATATGTGCAACTTTGTTTTCATCTCAGGAATACCAACAAGGAAACACTATCTCACGTGACTCCGTCATCGCTACTACCTCCAATCTCGAAAGTATCATCTTTGACCTTTTGCTTGCTGCCAGAAACCCTTTGGAAGATAGGGGTTAGTAACAGTTTATGAGCAATTTCGACCAGTTTCGAGATCCCACTCCCCAAGTACAATCCCCCGTCGCTTCTGACGACGAAGAAGAAATCTACCCTCCTCCCCCCTCATCTGAACACTCAATGGCAGACCCAGATTAGGCTGTCAATGCTCTCATTGCCGCCCTCACCCGCCTCATCACCTCTTGTGATGGCGATATAGCTAAAAAGATCGCTGATCCTGGCAAGTGGGATGGTGACCGCACCAAATTCCGCCTGTGGTTCATGTCCCTGACCACATGGCAATCTGTCCAAATGTGGAAGGACAACAAGGTTCTGACAGTGGCGGTTTGCTCTCGCCTAGAAGGAAAGGCAGCTGGGTTTTCCCAGATAACCTTAGAAAAATACTTAGGTAAAGAGCTTGGCCCCACGTCAGAAGATGACCCAACACCTCTTGGCATTCCGGCTTGGCCCGCATGGCTGGTACTCAGTTTGGAGCTTCGAAATTATTTCCAGATCGAGCTCCTTGCCCATGAGAGTTACTGAAAGCTCGAGGTGTTGAAGCAAGGTGGTCGACCTATCGACCTTTTCCTGCAGGAGTTTTACCAACTCCGTACCGAGGCAAGCGTGACTGACCATCACGCTAAGGAAATCCTGAAGTGAGCAGTGGATTACAAAATCTACTACCAATCTTGGATTGCCACCGACGTTGATGCTCAGATGTTGGATCAGTGTGTTGAAAACTACAGGAAAATAGGTCGTACCTTCAAGCACATTGCCGTGGAACGAGGGGCTCCCATCCGAACCGTCCCAACATCATCCTT
>JBBPRG010000118.1:0-21868 GCA_038092895.1 Chalciporus pseudorubinellus | reverse complement strand
CTGAGAACAAAAAGCACCAGCTTCAAGAACGTATCACTGAATGCCAGACCATGATGACCAAGTTGAAGGACCAAGAAAAGAATAGTCTTGCATCGTATGGTCGTGATATCAAAGGCGTCTTACAGGCTATAGGTAGCACGCGTTGGCATGGAGATGTCCCCATCGGGCCCCTTGGCTTATATGTGAAACTGAAGGATCAGAAGTGGGCTCCAATATTGAGGGCGCAGCTCGGAGCCTTGATGACATCCTTTGCGTGTACGGATCCGAGGGACCGACAACAAATGAAGAGGATCCTCGATCAAACGAAGAAGTACTCTTTCGCCTTAGTCCGCGTATGCAATGCACTGATGTTTCTATTAGCCATCATGTCAATATCATCATCTCAGAACGAGATTTGTTCGACTACAGCGGCGGCGAACCTCGCGATGATGTTCTCACTGTTTTACGCGCTCTTGATGTAGGAAATCCCTCGAGGTACACCGGGGCGCTTATAAACTCATAACCTTGCTTAGGTTTCCGACCCATTTGTATTGCGAGTATTGATCAACTCGGCGACTATCGAACGCACTGTCCTTGCGGGAGATCGTAAAGTCGGCGACGACATACTCAAAAGTTTTGTTGGGGGTGGCGTCGCATGGACCGCTGACCACATGCGAGTGACTAGATTCCCGTACGTATTTGATGGATCCGTCTTCCTCGGTATGCTCAAAAACTCCAATAAATCAGCGAAGGAGGTGGATCATCCATCGGTTTCCGAGGAGTCAAAGCCAACGATCCTCGCAGCACGCTATTCACCACCAATGATCTTGCCACAGCACTCCGGTGAGTACTTGGTCTTCTATTCCGTTGGTTGTGGATCTCACTATAGTCTCACAGCAACTGGGAGAAGAGTTTACAGATGGCTGAGTCGGAATACAAATCTACTCAAGCTGAGTGCAATCAGTGCCGTCAAGTCTACGACAACATATGCCGTGAGCTCCAAGCGCTTGAGGTAAGTTGATCTCATAAGTGTATCACTACGATAGACTGATGCGGTGGTGTTCAGGTAGCAGAGCGTAGAGCGCATGAAACATTGAGAAGCGCAAAGGGTGCACACTCTCAGCTTCAGGAAGAGGCTAACGAAGAGATGCCAGCGGGCCTGTCTGGATTCCAGACCGCCAAAGACGTGCGTGGCTTGTCTAGCGTTACCTTTTCGAACCATTGAGTATCTAACCGTTCCCTCAGGAGGCGGAGGCGGAGAAAGTGAACATTATGGAGCAGTACGCTGAGGTGTCAAAGCGCATAGCTTTGATCAATGAGCAACAGCGCGCCAACCTCACAGAACATAATGGTATAAAGAACCAGATTCAGAACTTTGAGCAACTCCGTGGTGCAGTCATGGTTAGCATCTTCCGTTTGTCCCGTGGATGCGAGTTTGACAAGAATGGTTTCATAGGCCAAAATCGAAGATGCTGTCGGGAATCGACTCGAGGCCCAGAAGAATCACCAGTTCTATGAAACGAAGCTCAAGACTGAGAGGGGGAAAGTCTCCGATATTGAGGAGAGCGCAAAGACTCTTCAGGAGGAGTTCACAGAATGGACGGACCGCGCTCAGAAGTATTGTGAGAGAGTCGAGAATCCTCGTAAAGTGGCCGAAGTACAGCGCCAACTCGATTCGGTTCAAGCAGCTCTCAAGGAACGAGAAAAGAGGTGGGTTCTTTCATCCGGGAACCGACCTGCTGCTAATTGAACTTTGCAGACAAGGTGCAACCGTCGAAGAGATGACTATTGAGGTCAACAAAGCTAAGGCCGATCTGGACAATGCCGAACATGATATCCAGAGCTTGGCTACCCTCAACAATGTATGTCCTCTTCCGCTTCAAATCAGTGGCACGCATTAACCACTTGTGCAGGCGTTGAAGAAGTCTCTTGTGATTCGGTTGGACAGATGGCAGGAATTCCGGCGTCACATCGCCCTTCGTTGCAAACTGGTATTCCAGTACCACCTTTCTGAACGAGGTTACTATGGAAAAGTCTTGTTCGATCATCTCAACCAGACTCTCCAACTCAAAGTCCAAACCGACGATCAGACGTTGACTCAAGCGAGGGATAAAGACCCTCGTTCTCTCAGCGGTGGAGAGAAGTCGTTTTCGACTCTCTGCCTGCTTTTGTCGTTGTGGGATTCTATCGGTTGTCCAATACGCTGCCTCGGTAAATTCAGCCTCGACTTCCTGCACCTGTGCGATTGCTGACACAGCACTAGATGAATTCGACGTTTTCATGGACGCGGTCAACCGTCGCATCAGTATGCGTATGATTGTATGCACGGGGTCATTCTCTCCGCGATCGTTTTTGACCGCCTTAACAGATTGATACTGCGAACGCTTCCGACAAGAAGCAGTACATCCTGATTACGCCTCAGGATATGAGTAACGTCCAATTCGGAAGCAGTGTCCGCGTGAACAGGATGACTGATCCCGAGCGCGGTCAGGGCACCTTGAATTTCTGAAGACCCCCTTCTGTCCATTTTTCCTGGCTGTTACCCTCGCTTCAGAGATGCGTTTTCGGCCTGCTATTCTATTGTATTCTTATTCCCCTACATCTTATTCGTCGCCCTTCCCATTATGCATTATGCTTATACATGGTCTAGGTATATCACCTTATATTCATCGATAAACAGAGGTTTCACGTCATGACTGCTTTACGATCCTTCCAAGTGTTCCAGACCCAACGCCTTTCGCTGGCGTAGACTAAGCGTGCACCTGCACCTCAACCGGATTCGCCAGCCATGCCTTCACCAAACTGCTCTACTCCTTCTCTATGACGCTTGCGGCCAGGCTGACCATCGTGCCTCAACTCCTTGCTAGACATGCCCTGCACAGGAACGCCCAGGCCCCGATAAACATCTTGAGATGTTGCACCGGTCTGTGGGTTTGGGTGCGTAAGGTAGTCTGACTCCTGGTCCGCCGAAACGTCTGAGTCAACGACTGTATCGAGGAGAACGGGGCTGCCTTTAGGCTGACGATCTGTACATAGGTCATCGAGGGAAATTGGGAGGATTGAAACACAACATACCTTCCGGCCTGCCGTCGACGATTGCTTGGTTGCTAGCTGGAGCGTGTTGCATGTAATCGGTACCGCGAAGAGGGTTATTCTCCTCAAGCGAGTGGTGATGGGGATGTGTACTGGACATGCTTGCTTGAAATGTTTGACAGCTGGAAGAGTGAATGCCGTTCTTATACCCCCTAACCTTGCGATGAAGTCATATAGTGTAATCCGGACCTCCGAGCCGCCGACACAAAGAAGACGATTGTACGATAATTACATTGCAGCGTCTGTGACCCACTGGTAGTGTAAGATACCTGATAGTCCTGGTATGTGACGATGGTATGGCGTTCAGTCAACGAGCTTCTTTCCTTCATCCCTGAACCGCTTGAGCTCTTTCCGCCATGGCTCCCAGACCTCTCCGTACTTCCCAATGAGCCGAGCAAGCTCCTCTCTCTGTTCTCTCTGAAATTCGTGGATGAGCGTGATTGTTTGGTGTCTAGCTTTGTCCTTGACTCACCAAATTCCACGGCTCCTCGCCACCGTACACATCCGTAAACAGATCACGGAGGTCGCTCTGTTTGAGCGTTTCCGCACGCTTAAGTGTAGCGATCACGTCTTCCTTCAGCTTCGCCTTGAGCTGCTCTTCTTCATTCTCGCTCCACCAGCCTTTCGACTCCAAAAACAGTCGGAAGCGAGTGATCGGGTTATCGATCTTCCAGTTCTCGACCTCTTGTCGTCCTCGGTACGCGAACGAGTCGTCGGATGTCGAATGGTGGCCAATACGGTATGTCATCGCCTCGACCAGCACAGCGCGTCCACTTTCGAGGCATCGTCGACGAGCCTCTCTCACAGCATTGAAGACCGCTAGTACGTCGTTCCCATCAACCCTGACAGTCTCCACACCATACCCGGGTCCACGCGCAGCGATACCATCGCCGTGATACTGTTCATGGGCAGGTGTCGAAATCGCGAAACCATTATTACGCGCCAAGAATATGGTTGGTGTGGGTATCGTCGAAGCGAGGAGCATGCCCGCGTGGAAATCTCCTTCCGAAGCAGCGCCTTCGCCGAAGAATACACATGCCACGTTCTTATTGCGTCGTACCGGATCACGCTTCAGTGCGAAGCCGACACCTGCTGCTTGTGGTATCTGGGTTGCAAGTGGAGACGAGATGGTGTGGAAGTGATGTTCAACAGAGCCAAAGTGCTGCAATGAAAACGTGAGTAAGAATGGGGAGATTGGACGCTGGGGAAACCGGATACCATGGGCATCTGACGACCTTTGCCGCTCTTGTCTTCGTGGTTTCCGAAGCATTGGGCCATTGCGGCATTAATGCCAAACCCTCTCCAGAGTAGAACGCCCATTTCACGGTATTGTCCTGTTGTGCCTAGTTGGGGTAATCACCGCCAGAAGACATCAAAATGCGCACCTAGTACCCTAAGGGTGACGTCAGTAGACGATAGAAAGATGAATGAGGACACGCACTCGTCGTCGTTGGCTAGAGCTGCGGCCGAGCCAATTATAGTGGCTTCCTCGCCATACTGGGACGGGTCAGGGGTAACCAGTGAGATGATGCTTGGGGAATAAGCTTACTGAAGTCATCTAGCAAGATGTCAGTCACTGCGATCAGAGCAAATGAGCTAAAGCAAGAGACTCACATAGAAAGATATCTTGCCCTGACGTTGGACATTATATAGAATGTTGTCCATCATCGGCAAAAGCTGCATATTTTCATATCTAGACGAAGGACGTCATATAATCTCACAGAAGCGTGAGAGCACGCGAACGCACAGCTTTCGAGCAAACTCTTCACTGATCTAGATACATTTGATGAGGGCAACAGAATGTTGAACTGAGGAGACGAACCTCGGGTAGTTCTGCCCCCTCTATGGGGACTCCGACGCCATCAAGCACTCGGTAGGTAGGTATCTGCCCGGATCCTTCTGTAACGGAGTTGAAGAACTGGAGCTTTGCCACCACCGGTGAACGCGATGTTGGGAGGACGCCGTTGTCCTTGACAGGGAACTTTGGCGTAGCCATCGCGAGGGTTCTCGAGCGCAACGGTGCTCTGGAAATGGAAAGAACTGATCGAGAAGAAAGCGTTCTGAACATTTGCGATGGTGGTGGTGCGATGGTGGTAGTTGGTGGACGAGCCAACCGACTCGGAACTTGGCTCAGGGTGTCTCCATGTTCCGGTCGACTGTGATTACGTCAATCAAGTGACCTTGCAAGACGGTTTACTCGTGTGTGTATTTTACTCCTCTCTGGGTAGTTTCACCGCCTCCTCAGCTGCCTTTCGTCGTCCTCCCAACAGCAGTGTAACATAGTCTGCACCACCCAAAACATGTCCTCCTTCCACACTTTTCGATGGGTTTCCCTTGACCTTTGATTTCAGGTCTGCGCGTTTTTTGGCCGATTGAACTGATGAAGAAGTTTCTGCACTCCGCTTCACCTTCGCTTTTGGCTCTGGAGCAACGTTAGGCTTCGGTTGGATATTTGACGATGAAGCTGTGTTTTTCTGCCAACGATCTTTGGTCTGCGAAACATGGATGGGGCGATCTACTTACCACTCGTTTGTGAAATTTTGCACTTCGACCCATCTTTGACTGATTCGAGGGAGTCACCACAGTACCGTAATCTGTTGTAGCCTACTTAGTCATGCCCCGAATGATCCTTTGCAGTGAACGGATCGCTCAAGCAACTCACTAGTCTCGAACCAGACGTCCTAGAAACCGGACGGGCTGACACCTGAACCTTCGTCGCGGGAAGCTTTTGGCAAGCGACCAAAACGGCTGGGTCGAGACTAGCAACTCACAGATTAAACAACCGTATGTCTTCATGATGAATTCAATAGTATTTGCGCGTGGCGACAGCTGTGGAGTCGGTTCTGAGCCGCCTCCTACATCTGTTAGAGGGGTGATTGTTGGCAGTCTCGGAGGTGATAACAGCAATGAACGTTGAAGGCCTCGCGATTGGTGAACAAACAACTCTAACATCGCACATGTGTGGTACTTGACCCCGTGGTGGCCACGACGTTTGCATTCCGGGTTATGTAGGATCAGATCCCCCCGTTTACCGGTGAGATGTGTAGTCAGTCCCAGTATTCGCCCTCCCTCGGGGCCAATGGCAGCGGCCCGTGACGCACGCGAGCAAGTTTTTCCCACGAATCATCCCGGAGGGAGTACCGAGACCAAAAGTGGGGTGTGTTCAACTTTTTGCTTCAGCTCATTCTCTTCTCTTCCGCTCATCATGTCCCTCCCTCAGCCTGTCCCCCCATCTTGGAAGGTCGCTCTTTTACACGTTCTGCCGCCCTTGTTTTACTCACTGTCCCTCGCAGGACCTCGGAAAGTCGTCCAACGACTTGTTGTCCAAGGACTACCCCTTCTCCGGCACTTCCCTTGAAGTCAAGACAAAGACTCCTTCCAATGTCGCTTTCAAGGTAGCTGGTCTCCGTGACTCCAAGACCCAGGGCATCGTCGGCGATCTCGAGGCCAAGTATGCAGACCACAAGAACGGCGTTGTCTTCACTCAGACTTGGACTACCGCCAACGTTCTCAAGACTCAAATTGAGCTCGAGAACTACCTTTCAAAGGGCTTGAAACTCGACATCAACACCTCGTTGATGCCAGAGAAAGGTTCCAAGTCTGCCCTCCTTAACGTTATTTACAAGCAGTCTGGTGTCCACACCCGTGGTGCTCTCGACGTGTTCAAGGTTACAATTTCGTTCCATCTGCTTGCCAATTTCTCTCATTTTCTATGTAGGGCCCTACTTTCACTGCTGACAGCGTCTTCGGTCGCGACGGCTTCCTTTTCGGTACTGAGGCTGCTTACAACGTCACTGAGGGAAAGATCACGCGTTACGCTGCTGCCATCGGCTACAATGCCCCTGAATACGCTGTCACCCTCCATGGTCTTAACAACCTCAACACCTTCTCCGCGAGCTACTACCACCGTGTCAGTTCCGATGTCGAGGCTGGTGCTAAGGCTGTCTACGACACCAAGTCGACAACATCTGGTGTTGCCCTTGAAGTCGGTGCCAAAGCGTAAGTTCGGTGTTTACACGCAACATTGCGTGCACTCATTCAAACAATCCTTAGCTTCCTCGACTCGGCTGCATTTGTCAAGGCTAAGATCAACAACTCTGGCGTCCTTGCCCTCGGTACTGCCCTTTATTCTCAAGAGAGTCCTGCAGTACTAATGAGACGCATAGGTTACACCCAGACTCTCCGCCCAGGCGTGAAGGCCTCCTTTGGTCTTGCCGTCGACACTCAACGACTCAACGAGGTTGCTCCCAGTGGCCCTGCACACAAAGTCGGCGCCTCAATCACTTTCGACTCTTAAAAGTATTCCATAGTGATATTCCTGGTTGTACATCCTTATTGCATACATACGATACATAGGACCAAACTTTCAGCATTTGATCCCGTTGTGAGGTCTACCTCAACTAATCAAGGTAAATCCGCGTTACGAGCAAGATGAATATCAAAACATGCAGATGACAAAATCTCCTGTAACTAAGGAGCCCAGTAGCGTCGGTATGTACATAAACACGGGTGTTACACAAATACATCATGAAGCCAAGCTTCGTAGTCATATCCTCCAACTTCATTCTTCGACAAGGGTAAAACCTCCCGTAGATAATCAATGGCACTGACCGGGAGATGGGCTAATCGCATGTCCAGCTCTGTGACGAATGGCTATGGCCAAAATTGTGAGATGAACCAGCATAGGGGAAAGATAGCGAAGACCTACTTTGTCCCCAGCGATCCCACGGAAAGATTCTCTGAGTTGTTCTGGCGAAGTCTGGTCTTCAGTTATGTCCACCTATTTCAATCATAGTTGGAATCTGAGTGGAAGCGCATAGCATGCAAAAATGCATACCAAGAGATTGATGAAAGCCTCAAAAGTGACTGCTCCGTAGTCTTGAACGAGCTGGTCGTAGATGTAGACCAAGTCCTCGTCCTGTCTTTGTTCTCAGAATCTCGCAAGTCGCAAAGGAAAAGCGCCACGCACCGAGTATATGATGCCGAGGCTGGCTAGAGCCGCGCTAAACTCTGACAAGATGAGGGTGTTGGTCTCGTCTCGATCAAAGTATCGGAATGTGCTTTCGAATTGTTCCAGTTGAGCTGGCGTCAGGTTAGTCATATTCCTAGACACGATCTGTTGTTCATGAGTACGGTTTGTTCTGTAAAAACCGAGATAAGACGTACTTGGTTGTCAATGAATGAGATCTTCTTAGCGATTGCTTGAGTAACCAGTTCAAGTTCGAAGTCGAGGTCTTGGTAAGTAAACGCTGTGTAATCGTTTTCCTCGACATTTGCGGCAAGGCAGTCATTCTCGGCGTTAGCTACGCGTTCCAGGGCGTCGGCTAAGCCAGGAACTCGAAGCTGTATTTTCCGGACTTGCTCTTGTTGTTCCTTCAAAAAGGCAAGAAATTTCGGTCAGTAAAAGCACAGAAAAGAAACGACATGTAGAACCTCTAATGGACCCTCTACGCTGGCCAGGTCCAGGGAAACACTATGCAGGCGTTGTGAAAAGTCATTAGCGAGTTCCGCAAACTGCTTTCGGAGCGACTCCTTGATCCTAATAGCTGTGAATTTTCCCAGTGCCATCAAACAGCATACTCACTGTCGTATTTGTGCATTTATTGAACGAGAACGCTTAGCCTCTGAGTCGAGCAGTTCGGCCCACGCATGGTCGATATCCTATGGTCATGAAGGGTAAGTGTAGGGTCAGCAGAGAGCCTGAGCTCCACCAACCGAAAGTGCGAGTCCAGGAGGGGGAATATATTCTCTCAAACCATACGTTCGAAGTTTCGTCTGAATGTTGCCAAAAAGGGCCGTGACATCTTGCCGTTCTGTGACCCAAGTGCGCTTTTTCGTTTGTTTGTAAGTCGTAAAAGCCGCGGACTGCGACTTGGCGTCCGTGTAGGTGCCACTGAACTGGCTTGCTGTCCACTGGTCCTGGACTTCGGCGAGTGCACGAAGTAGCTATGGATGATAGTCAAACAGTCAATGTGGGGCCAATATAACCATGAAATATGACAAACATTGCGGGCCCTTCGTTCATAATCGTTCTTGCTCGTCCATACCGACTGCATGAGCTCCGCGAACTTCTCGACACGACGGGCGACAGTTTCTGCCTGATCTGTAAAGTAGACGTATAAGGAAGGACACATTACAGAAAAAGTACTTTTCTGACCCATGGTGGAAAACGCGTGGAAGTAACTGGCGATATATGTCATAACACTGCGTTCATCTGGGCGGTCTGAGTCGCACAGATCCTCGACTTCAAGAAGTTGCTATCAATCGAGTATTGTAAATGGAGTGGATCATAACCAAGAGGATACTGACTGGAATTCCAAGATGATCGGCCGCAACCTGGAATGCTAAACGCGTGTTTCCATGCCGGTCTGACTGATCCGAGGTCACTCTCTGTAGGTGAGAAGGGAAGAGGGCACTTTACTTTATCGAGCTTATCATAATCCAAAAGGTCCGGGCGATGGCAGTGAATGAGGGCGCATCTGGAAACGATGAGGCTGGGAATTCGCAGAATGACGCAGTGGGACTTACAGTGCAAGCCCATCGGACCAACTGACGGAGAAGTCCTGGACATCTACATCTTTATATCGGGCCGTCTTTCGCTGACACCAAAGCAGAAGACCCTCTTTGGCTGAGAGTCCTTCTTCGCTATCAGAAGGCTCTTAGATGGAGAAATATGACACTCTTTTCGTGCGCGTCACTCACCTGATGTCTGCGATGGTGAAGCGTAGGACCAGTGTCCATATCATGCCCAGAATGAGTTTCAAGTTGCCGTCCATGATGTCTGTATTCGATCTTGATAAGAAAAGGAGGTAATTCACGTCTGTTCACAAGGGCAGCACCTTCCGGACCAATGTTGGTTAACCTGATGCCCCTCTGTCTTATAAATTCCAACGCCTTGTTGACATTCTCTGCTTTTTGTACACGCATCCTTGGATTCTTGTTATATCTCCCAAGTGAGGTATCTCCTGAACCTGACTTGAGCTTGGAATGGCATAGAATATGGGCGACAGTTACCCATGATCTCCTGTTGGAAAGCGACCGAAGTGAGACTAGCGACGAAATAATGATCCAAGGACATCACGGACCATCAACTGAATCAACCGCACGCCATCGGAGAGATCATTCACGAGCGAACGCATAGGAGGGTATCCGTTCGCTTCCAATTTCGTGTTGAGCCTAGATATCGAAAACAAGTGATGCAGACCGACGATTCATGACGTCGGCATAGGAAGCGCACCATTTGCAAAACGTTCTCTCTTGCATTGAGTCCATGATGGGTAAGCTTTCCTCGAGGTGTCGACGGCTCCTGCAGCAGTGGTCACGGATGTACGGGCGGAGGGTTCAGGAGATGTGTGTCGAGTTGTCCTCGGTATCCCTGTAACGAACTATGCTCGTTGTAAAGCGATGAGATATGAGTACAAACAGCGAGACAAGAGTGTACTGTATGAACTTCAGAAGAGGAGACTAATATATAGTGACCGCGTTGACGCGCCGATTACATACATTCAGTATTGGACTCGACACACGCGTCTTGACTTTGATCCACAACCAACACTTCAACCACACCCCAGTCGTGCCAGCCATGGCCACAACACAGTTCGACAGGATATACCATGGCATGGCCCCAGATGTCGGAAGTAAGTACAGTCCTCGCGAGACGTCTTTCTACATATGAATCGCCACCCAGAATTGCGACTCGCGTCCAGCGGTATAGCGTGGAAAGCCGAAGAAAACGAAGCAGTGACAGCTATACCTGCCGACGAGATAAAATGGGCGCAGTGGTTCCGAGCTGCTAGAAATTTCCAGCTCAGAGTTGGGCTCAAGGACAGGAGCAGAGAAACCTTTGATGGATTCATGCGCGAGGTACGCAGACTGCGGTCCCGCTCAAAGGGAGAGACTGACTAGCAGGATAATAGGATCACGACAAAATCGCTGGCTTACTCAAGCAACACTTTGGTGTGGCTTTGGAGGGGAAGGACGTGATGTTCAAAGGATGGAACTGGGGAGTTACCGACATCCAAGGTGTGTACAACAAGCCGGTGGTCAGCTAATTCTCACTCCCGTCAAGGCCAGGATCTAGCTTTCTTGGTTTCAAACAAGACGGCCTTCGAGTTACCCCTTCGGCAGGTCGCCAATTCCAACATTGCCGGGAAGACAGAAGTTTCTCTCGAATTCGTGCCTTCGACGGCAGCCGGTAAAAAGCCTTCCAGAAATGCCCCTGATGAGATGGTCGAAATCCGCTTCTACGTCCCTGGCACACACACGAAACTACGTGGTTCAGATGCTGGCTCACAGAAGTCTGACGCGGAGGAAGAGGACGGCGAAGAAGTCAGCGCGGCTCAGGCTTTCCACGATGCTATCAAAGACAAGGCCGACATCGGACAAGTATCTGGCGATCTCGTTTTGAGCTTCGAGGAGGTTCTCGTGCTCACCCCTCGTGGACGTTATGACGTGGACATGTTCCTTGACTTCTTGCGACTCCGTGGCAAGACATACGATTACAAGATTCTCTACTCAAGTATCTCGAGATTATTCCTACTCCCAAAGGACGACCAACATGTTCTGTTCATTGTATGTATATGTCGTTTTTCAAACTTGCAGGTGACACTCAAATCATGAGTAGCTGGGTCTTAGCACGCCCATCAGACAAGGTCAAACCAGATATCAGTACCTTGTGATGCAATTTGCCCGAGAGGAAGAGACGACTGCAGAACTTAATATGTCCGAGTATGTTGACGGTGGTCTACTTATATTTGACTTTCACTGATCTTCACGACACTAGAGAGGAAATCGCAAAATACGATCGCTTGAAAAAGAACTACGAAGACCCCACCTTCGAGGTCGTATCTGGTGTCTTCCGTGCTCTATCGAAGAAAAAGATTATTGGCTCAGGCACCTTCCAAAGGTAACGTCCGCCTCCTACCTTCAAGTTTTCTGGCGGGCCCTGAAACGCGCATACTTTAGCCGGGATGGCCACCCTGGCATCAAAGCCAATCTTAAAGCCGTCCAGGGTGACCTATTCATGCTTGAGAAATACATCTTTTTCGTGTCTAAACAACCCACACTCGTTGAGCTCTCTGACATCCACCAATGTGTCTTCTCTCGTGTGGGAGCGAGCATAGGCGCAAGCACTGCACGAACCTTTGACATCAAGATCGTCACCAAGAGTGGGCCAGAGTATACGTTCACCTCGATCAACAAAGAGGAGCATGAACCTGTGGAAACATTCCTCAAGGACAAGAAGATCAAGATCAAGAACGAAATGGTGGCAGATGTGGACATGATGCTCGCTGCCGCCGGCGGAGACTCGGACGAGGAGATGCAAAGTGTGGCGAGCAGCGGGGACGAACGACCGAAGCCTAGACTCGGTGGAGATGACGACGACAGTGAAGAAGGTTAGCCAGGTGTTCTTTGGGTTAGATGATCGCTAATGGTGCCCGTTTAGACGAGGATTTCGAGGCCTCGTCAACTGACGCAGGTTCACCTAGTGAAAGTGAAGGTGAATCTGGAGGAGGTGTTACAGCTTCCGATGCTAGTGGCGATCGCGAGCTAGCCAAGGCTGCCAAAGGAACGAAGAAGAAGCTTACGAAGAAGAAAGAGAAAGCTAAGGCCCAAGCAGACGATAGCGGTGCAGAGGACGAGCCGAAGAAGAAACCTGCCAAACCCAAACCCAAGCCCAAGTCCAAGAAAGACGACGACGCCATGGATGTTGATGACGATGAAAAGCCGAAGCCGAAACCGAAACCAAAGCCTAAAGTCAAACAGGGTGGTGAAGATGGACCAGCTAAAAAAAAACAGAAAACATCAGATTGATTTTCATTTATTGTGTCGCGTTCTTTCGTTTAGCACTTGCTCTCCTATCCCATAGATCCTTTCTGGTCATCTATAATATTTGTATAGTACAATACGTACATTGACTGAGGGTATACAGATTAAGCCAATCAATCAAATGGCATGAAAGACCACGGCGTGAGGGTTTATGGCTGCATGTCGCCTTTCCGTTTGGCCAAGAGGGACCCAGGCTCAAACGCGATATTAGCGCTCGGTGACTGACTGAACGGAGGGGGTACATTGACGAGTGGTTGTGCAGGACGAGCGGATACTGATTGTTTTCGGGTCCGAGAACGTGTGAGAGGTTTTGATTGGGAAAGTGACTCCCCTGTTTTCGCGAATAATACATGGCGCTCCTGGTAGAGAACATAAGACTAGAGATGATGAGCGTTTTGGTCAAGCCCCAAGACACCTAGTTACTTACACGAGCGACAAGAATAGTTTGCACCCACTTTTCACCGTCCTTGGGGTTGCAAGAGAATACATGAAGATAATCCGCGGCGTTTTCAAACAATGAGAGATGGTCAGTAGACTTTATGGCAAACACGAAAGCCTTGGGTGCCTTGTGTCGCCGAGTGAAGACGTAGGCATCAAAGTTGGACAGAGAGCACAAAAAGATCTCGTCCTTGCCCTGATGGCTGATATGAGCAACTGATCAGAGCTGGATTCATCACAATTGAACATTACCGTGTCACGCTTCGCTAACCATAAGCCATGTTCGCGAAGCTCCATCCAACGTTTGCTCCACTTCCCTCGTTTGCTCTCCCATTCAACCCAGCCCCGATGAGTGGGCGAACTTGAAGGGATAGCCTGCGTGGACGCGGTAAGCAAATTACTTTATAATGATCAAAATGGCTGACAGAACGGCTCAAGCTGCGCGCTACAGGCGTTTGCTTGATAACAAATGCATTCAACAGTTTGTCTTTGTTCCACGAGGCGGAGACATCAGCCAAAAGCTCATAATCTCGAATGGGCCGTTCTGAGATACTTTCAAGATCAAGAAGACAAATCGAGTGACAAGGTCCTTACCCATGCCATAATCCTGGGCCACCTCGAAAAGCATCCACGCCCCAGATCTATCTATCATGCCTTGACTGGCCACAATGTCGATCACGTCTCCAGCATTTGTAGTGGGTGAGATCTCCACCATATTGAACCGTTGCATGTCCCCGATGAAGATTCTTTGCTGTACCACAGGCGCTCTGGGCATGTGTTGTTGGGGCTGCATGGAGTCAGAGATCGGTAGCGGAGGAACAGGTGGCCTGTGAATGGCACGCTGTGCAGCATCGCTCTGCCTGTCTATCGATGGCCTAGGAACGCTGGCTGATGGTCTTCGACTATGCTCGCTGGTATGACTCGATTTTGGGTATTGATCATATCCAGGTGAAACTATATCAGCCCCACGTGCAGTGCGAGAGGAACCAGCCATAGTGGTACTGCGTCCGAGTTGAGGAGCCGCTGATGGCTCAGCGATTGCCCTCTGTGACTCTGAGTGCTGTTCATCGGGTCTATGGAAAGAACGCATGGACCTGAGAGGCCTATCTTGGGATGTCGCTTCAGGTGTCCGGGTCTTCTGTTGTCCATACGCTCCAGGATCCATGTGCTTCCCGCGGGATGAACTTCTCGAAATGCCGCCATAAGCGGCCGCCCGAGAAGAGGGAAGCTGGGAGGTGGAAGTGTAATAGGCCAGGGGAGCCGTAGCAGGTGGCGTATGGGAAGGGGGAAGCGGGGAGGTGGAAGTGTAATAGGTCAAGGAAGCCGTGGCAGGTGGCGTATGGGAAGAAGTCTGAAGATTCATGAGTTTTCTAGTCAAGTCTTCCGCGGGGAATGGCTCGATGGATGGAGCTCGCAAACGCGAGACAGGGGCCGGCGCCGCAGACGCAGAACGTTTTCGATAACTTGTTGGTGGAGCTGGCAGAGGAAGTGGAGGAGGCACTGCAGCTACCCGTGAGCTCTTGGCGCGCTCTAGTTTCTTCTGTTCCCGTTCGTCACGTAGTTGTCTGCGAATTGATTTTTGAGCCGACAGTGCTGTCGGAACTCGCTGGGCTAGTGGGATGTCGTCATCCGAACCGCCGCCAGCCTTTGAATGGCGTGACTGGGTACGAGATTGCGCTCGCGAAGGGGGACCATTCGACATGCCGTCAAGGCTATAATAGACTGTACCAGCGTCGGCGTCGTCGTCAGAGGATGAGTTGCTATCTGACGTGCTGGAAAGAGAGGGGCGCGATCTATGTTCACGTGGCTTGTCTCCTTTATTGTCGTCTCCACCACCATAGCCACCTGAAGACTGACTACCCGAATAGCCTCCGTTGCCCCTACGCACCTCTCGTTCCCTGCGCTCATCTCCCCCGCCGCTCTGCCTTTCTGGCTCACCTCGGTACCCACGCCACTCGCCGCCATCCTGGGGCGACTCCACGGTTGGTGAGCCTACAGAGCGACTGGGAATCTGCAGCCGCTCACGAAAGCTACTGCGCATCGTCTCAGTGGATGTTGCAGGTTCAAAGTTAACGTCTGCTCTAGGAGGGGAAAGCTGTGATGTAACAGTCACATCGGGAGGAGAGCTTCTTCTTGTCTCGTCACTTGGTGGATCGACGTCTGGTTCGAAATCGGACAGATCGGAAAGTGATTGGGTATAATAATCGAAATCTGAATGATAGCCCAGCGGGTCGTCTTCCTCAGTAATACCACCGCCAGCAGGCGAATGGATGGAAACACCAGTGTCCTTGTCGTTGTCGTGGTTATCTCGGGAACTATTTTGATCCATCGGACCTTCCAACAAGGGGGACGATACCATCGATGAGGAGCGTGAGAATGCGGATGAAGAGGGTTCGGAGGTGCTGTATGAAAGCGAGGGAAGAGAATCCATGTCGGCATCGTCGCCGGACAATGAACGTGAGGAACGAGTTTCATCAGCGACTCCGGGGGAGACCAGCTCAACTTCACGAGACGAAAAGTGCGGCTCGAACGGACTCGTTACTTGAGGGGTATTGTTTTCATCCTTCCCTGTCGATTCCAGTGGTGTTGTTGGAGAGCTTGGTGTTGGATTTTCCGGGGATCGAGACGGACCAGCACTCGGGACACTTCTCGTGGGAATGTTAAATTGCGCACTCAGGTCCATATTCCAAGGTTCATGGGGCAAACGTGCACCAGGGGTCCCTTTTCGAACCTGCCCATTGTGTCATTAGCTATGACACGTTGTTGCGGGGTTCGTTAATACATGCCTTTCTGGGTATCGTGACGTTCAGTTGAGCGAGAGTATGCAAGGACGGTAATGAAGGACGGGTCACAAATGCGGGTCTGGTGGTTGCAGGACGAACTTGACCGTGACCAGAGGATCTTGGGCGTGGAACTATTGCTGGTGGTACGTAAACCCGTGGTGACACGATAACAGTGGATGGTCGAGGAACCTCTGAAAGTATAGGATGTTCAAATGAAGTGGACGATTCCGTAAAATGGGGAATATGACTTGATGTCAGATTAGCGAATGGGTCATCATCTAAGAGCGAAGGGGCAGGCATATGAAGGAGCGGAGGGTCGACCAGATCGTTTGTAGTTGTACTATGCTGAACTACGGAGTAGGAGCGAGCTCGGGTAGCAAGTGGTGGTGGGCAATCTGTTAAGGAAGGGGGTTGTTGCAGAAACGATGGTGCTAATAAAGACTGGATTGATGGCTTTTTTGGTAACTTGACAGAGTGGAGCAAGCTTGTCTTCGAGGACGATGACAACGAAATTGGTTGCTTTGCATCCGGCAGGGGTAGTGGTTCCATTGTCCAAGAGAGCGAGATAGTTTGCTGAGACTATGAGAAAAGAGATAAGCCCGGTCAAAAAACGAAAGTTGCGAGGGTAAAGCCTGGTAAAGCTGCCACAGGCTGCCATTCAGTTCAGTCGTCATGGACATTCTCCATGACACTCGATGACACCGGACAGACACGTGATCGTGATCTGTCCCGGGTAGCTGAGCAAAAAATAGCAGCGACTCGGAAACAAGGAACGTTCCGCACACCCGCCAAAGGTGGGCCAAAGGGAGAGACACTGGGAGACAACATAGGAAAATGTAGCATACGCCTTGGCATACGCGGTGAAAAGTGCAGAAGAAGTTGTTTCACTTGTTGAATGAAATGCTCACCTGAGGCGGTCTTCGAGGATCGTCGACAGCAAAAGGCTCGCTGGAGACGATAAGTACGTCTGAGGTGGTGCCCTGCGGACCACTGGTGGCGAAATTTGGAAAAAGACAAGGGGAGTTTATGCAGCTGCTTGACTCGACACTAGTTCTGATCAGCATCTCGCCATCATATTGACACGAGGGTTGATTCGCGGTGGGAAAGGCAGCTGCAGACATGCTAAAGTTTCCGCGAACCAAATTCCTGGCACTAGCGGGTGTCCGGTTGACAAGTTGTATGTACACGGGACGTATAACGGTGACTCAGTCGAGTGAAGTCAAAACGTCAATCGGACATTCGGTGCGTAAACAAGTAGTACCAATAGTCACTGCGCAAACAAGCTAGAACTTGCAGAATCACCTTGACTCACCAGGATAGCTAAGCTGCCATGCCTCGCGACCTGCCTGGCATGTACTGGGATGACCAGAGGCAGCGATATTTCCCTCTGGTTTCTCGGCGAGCCCACCCACACCCGCATGATGTCCCAGTTTTGGTCCCTGCCTCTAATCCAAAAACGAAACAACCTGACCAAGACCCGGGCCACAGTTCTAGTTCCACCGTAAAGCGACATCGTGAATCCACCTCATACCGCATACTTGCAGACCTTCGTTCAGTCGTTCAAACCGTACAAAAGGACAGGCTATTACAGTCAGTATATTCTCCATACAATACCCAGGCTTATCACCTAACATCGGAGCTTTTTCCCCTTGTAGCCAACTGCAATTGCCGCAGATCTCACTCACTGACAAGGTAACACGATCAACCATTACAGTTTCGCCCCCTCAAGGCCTTTTTACCGCCTTCAAGGTGTGCTCTGGATTGTCTAGTAGACATCTTACCCCCGATACATGAATATTCCGTGAATCTAGACCTGCTCATACAATGGCCGCATGTGGAACTTTGTCGGAGATACGATAGGCTGGCTTTATTCATCCCTCGTCGACAAGGAACGTGAAGAAATGGGATGGCACTCCACTGGATGGCAACGCCAGTCCTATCTCTCTTCTGAGGCACGTCCATACATGCTTGGATTTTAGAGCAGATAACGTTCTAAATATTCTTGCAGGTATCTTCTATATGCGTCTCTGGCGCTACGTGCATGTAGGTCCCCTTTTACTCCACACCGTTTTAGAGTAACTTGGGCCCCTGATCTTAGTGCTACTTCTTTCGGTCCTAATTGCGAGGTATTATATCTACCCATGGATTCGGGTGAGGAGAAGTAAGCTCATATTCATGGCCTGCTCATCGGTACGTGTTAATAATTCACCCAGCATCCAAATCTCGAAGCTCGAGAGTCGCACAGTGCATGATGTATGGACTGCGGACCTTGATGGATCACGTCTAGCGCTTGGTAGATCAAGTCTCTATCGTCGCCTTATAAAGCTGAAATCAGGCTCAGGGGCTAACAAACAAGCTGTGGTAATCGATGATATCGCAAATCGCCCATATATACAACGTCTTCCTACCGAAAGCGATGTCTTTGCCCTTGCTCAACACGATGTATGCATGTTTTCCTTCAACTTACAGTGTCATGAACTGTTACACAGAACATTCTCTTTACTGGCCTCCGCAACGGTGGCATCCTTCGCTTTGATACTCGTGTGCAGAAATCGGGAAGCCATTCCATTCTCAATGGCCACTCCCACCATCCGATCTCGATTACGAGCCTCAAGCGTCTTCGTGACCATCAACTCCTAGTAAGCTTCATCGATGGTGGGGTAAGTGTTTCTGGTTATCGGTGTGATGAAGGAATTTAGGATGGGAGCAGATATCTACGTTTGATCTACGTTTTCCCTCCCGGACGCCGGTCATGAATTTTACTGGCAATATTAATTCATACACTATTAAACTCGTAAGTCACTGTCGTCCTCCCCTCGGTCTTCCTTGCTGAATCCCGTTTCCAGCCATTAGTAATTGATCCATACGAGAATCTTTTCTTCTCAGCGGGCCAGGACAACAGGATTAGACTCTGGTCCCTAAGCACAGGAGGCCCACCCCTCGAACCGGTAGGGTTGGATACGATACATCTGACAGCACTTCAATGTCAGTTCGAGCATCCTATCACGGCACTACAAATCGTCGAAGAGAGTGAAGGGATGTGTCTTTGGACTGCATCGGGAACCGAACTCTGTCAGTACAACTTAGGGCATCGCACAGGGATTGTGTGAGAGGTCGGTAACATTTTCCCTAACATCATTACAGCTTACAGATACACGTTTACAGAATATGTCTGAGAGTCATAATACAGAGTACAGGCAAGTGTATTACAATGATCTCCCTAGAACCCCTGAAGTGAAGAAAAACACAGAACCACGCGAGTCAAGGTCACTGGATCAGATCCGCGAGCCTCACAGAAAATGCGATAGGACAAGGTCGCGCACAAGTCGAGGAAGGCGGATCGACCTGAATGGCGCTAAGGTGGCGGGGATCAAACAAGCCTTTGAGATGCGCAGGGGCGTGAGGATCCATGTCCGCGTTGACCAGGAGTTGCATCAGGAGATTGTGACCGTTGACTGGTACCTCTAACCCAGAGTCGCGGAATCGTTGGTATACCAGGGGGTGAAAGAACTGAGAAAAGTCGGGGTAACGGTTGGCAAGCGGATCTCTGAAGTAGGTTGTTACAAGAGTTGCACGTAGAGGTGGAGTTTTGTTAGGCGATGGATCACTCGGATTCGTAGGACTGGAGACCCTTCGCTGGCAGCTATCCTGCGGGTTTGGGACAGATCGTGACGGGCGAGGGGAATGAGATCTAACGCTTGCACGCGAAGGTGGAGGGGGATAGATGCCGGGAGGACCGACGGGATCGAATGGAGTTGATGCTGACCTATAGGACGGAAGGATGCGGGGTGGTTGTTGAGGTTCACTGTTTGCAGAAGCTACTTGCAATCGAAAGGTTGGGAGAATTTTGGGTGATAGATTCACGGAGTGAGCTTCGTAATCTGATGAGACCACAGGATTTCTCCCGTCTCGAGGCGCCGCCCTTGACTTTAATCTCTGTCGCGCGAACCAGTTTCTGACCCACTTGTGGTCTCTGGAAAAGGCAGAGTAAGTCTGCAAGAAGGTGAACACGACTCGGTACGCACAAGCCGGTTTCCGCGACCGCCGCGGCGCGTTGCTCTTCTGTGGGCGTCTCGGACTCTGAGTGAAGCTTCTTGAGGACGGCGAGCTGCCATTCTTCCGCAAATGTTGCCTGTTTTCTCTTCATGAGTCGCGTGAATGAGTCCGAGTCGCGTCGAGGAAGTAATTTAATAGTTAACTTTATAATTGATAATTAAATATTAAATATTAAATGTGGCAGGCTTTGGGTAGTTCTCAGAAGCACAGAACGTGTACGATAAAAGCCGTCTACCATCCTGGTTGCACCTTCTACCATACCCTCCTTCTCGCTCGCTCCACTGTCCTCCAATGGCGTCTGGCATGCCAGCTGACAGTCCTCGGTCGAGCACCGACTCCGAGTCCCCGCTGACTTCCCCTGCATCGGCTCAAGGTTTATCTGGTTCAAACTCACAGCTCGTTCTTCTTCCCAACACGGAAGACCGCGAACCTTATGACGAATATGCGAGTGAGGACGAAGACGAGAACGAAGACAGTGACGACCCACGATCAGGAATCACATCAACTACTGTTCCGCCTCTCCCTCCTTCAGTCGTATTTCTCTATCTCTTGTCCCCTTATCTCCGACTCGGGGCTATCAGCATACTAGATCTCGGAGGCACATCACTCACATACAGCCTCGCCAGCCTCGCCATCGCTGCATTCCTCTCCGCCTTCTGTCGTCAAATATGGTTCTTATTGGCTCGTTATCTCCGGAAGTCAACCATAGAGGACATATTTATTCATACATTCACGCGCCGTCGACGCAGGGGCGAGACGTACACCCTGGCACGCTGTATTGTTGCCACCATCAGTGGACTGTTCAGGCTATTGCTGGCTGCGTTGTATCTACGGGGTCAGTTTGTACCATACAAGTTCAATTCATCTTCTAATTCCCTCGTGAAAAGACGCCGTAGATTGCGCGCTCTCCCTCATCCCGGAAACCGCAGCGTTCCGTTCTCGCCTGACTGTCTCAGTTCTTCTATCTATTGTTGTATTTGGGCTTTCTCTTCCCAAGTCTTTGGCAACCAAGACCATGGTATACACGACTGGGCTCTCCGTGGCTTCATATGTGTCATGGTTGGTCGTCGTGTGTCGTTCCTACGGTGTGGTTGAGCGATCACCATCAAGCTCAAGTTGGATCCGACGAGGAGTTTTGTGGAATGAAACCAGTTCCGTACTCCACTTAGTTTCCGCACCTCCTTCTAATTCATGTTTCGTTCCACAGGTAGCATCGCCTTTGCATGCACCACTATATTGACGGTACCCCTATCCGCCTCCTTGATGTCCGGACTTTCGACAGTCACGCCTGCGTCCAAAAATCAAAGAGAAAGATCGTTTCAGCTTGTGAACGTCTTCTCCGCCGCGCTAGGGGCCCTCCTCATGCTTCCTCTCTTGATTATCGCCGCGTCACCTCCCAGCCCCGTAAGTCAAACCGTTCCACAAGTCAGCATAAGCTGATTCGTTTCAGACTACCTCCCCAACTACACCGAACAACATCGTCCTTCTACTGCGCATGACGACTCTTGTATTATCTATTCCTCCCGTCATCTTATCTATCCCCTCTCTCCCCGGATTACGTGGACTGATACATCGGTTCACTCCAATCAATCCAGCTTTATTCTTGGTTACCATTGGTATCATCACAATTAGCGTAGTCCCACCGCCAATCACCAGTATACTCGAAGATACTACCCTATTTTTGGCTGTTT